>BMAV01022912.1:0-101245 GCA_019973955.1 Trichonephila inaurata madagascariensis
GTCATGTATAAAATTATATACAAAACCTAATACTTATCTTGATAATTTGTACGGTTTATAATTAAAGTCGTATTGTAGTTTTAGCTTCAAAGTACATTATTATTGAATTCAATACATTATTATTGTATGGAGGGGGCACTATGAAAATTATGATTGAAAATTGGGTCGCAAATTTTGAAAGTGTGAGAAGGACTGGTTTAAATGCTTTTGTAGAATTTCCCATCTTTTTGTAGATGCAGAAAATAAGCATTGGAATATCTCCCACAATTTTTACAATACATACTACTGTAAACGGCTTCATAACTAAAAAATTAAAAAGGTCTGATAGGTGAGGCACACACAATTGTGTAAGGGTTTGGGTTTGAATTAATTGTTCTGGATTTTACACCTTTATATTCAGCTTTTATATTCCTACCATTTTCTCATACGTCTGTTCCATCTACAATTCATATATCTAATTTAAAATCCCTTAATCATTTCAGTAGAGTTTTTGGTAGTCTTGGTGGCCGCCGTAATCAAGTGGTTATGGTTACGAACTCGTGGCTGGAATGTTGTGGGTTCGAGTTTTGTTGCCACTGAAGACCCAACGTATAGAAGTGGTCAATGCGCGCTAAATCTGTCGAAACTCAGTCCTCCTGGGTTGAAGTGGTGTGATAGTTAGGATAGGGAGTGCTAGTTCAGAGGTGAAGCCCTCCTTCACCGACTATGCTCACAATTACGAGGTCCGTCGTCAATAGCCATAGTGTTACGTTATTTTGCGACGTTAATATACTCCCTTTCTCTCTTTTGCTAGTCCTGCTCCAGTCACATAAGTTACTTCAATGTGAACACTATAAATCAGCGATTCTCAAACTTTTGATCGCTGCGGTCCCTTTTATGTATCAGCCTGTCATGGCGGACCCCAAAGAATTTGAATACTTCTTTCTGACTCCCAATGCATGACTGAGTGATTCAAATGCTATCATTATCGTATTGGCGCACTTTGAATTCCTTTCTTAATCTTTGCACATGTTTCTATTTTTTTTTTTTTTTTTTTGGAAATATGTTGTAATAATGGCTACGTATTGCAAACAATAAAGAAAACTTAATCAATATTCGTAATCGAAATATATGTTCCAGTAGAGGATTTTTGTTTCAATGGGGGCAATTTAGTGATCTAGTCTAGGATGGCACATCTTTTAATTTTTTCCACGAGGTCTTTCAGAGTCCGCAAAAGAGGTTAATCTTAACCTTAAATGAGAGACTTTTGCAGACCCCTCCTCCCCTATAGAAAGGATCTGGGGAACCCCCGAGGGTCCATGGACCACAGTTTAAGAATCACTGCTGTAAATTATTTATTACAGTTAATCTTTTCTCTTCACAATTTACATATCTAATAAGGATTGATGTTTGTACCTGATGGAAAATGTCTAGAGTACAATCCATTTGAATATTACAGTCTGTGATTGCTTTTATATCATCTTTAATTTCGGTAGGGATTTCATTTCTTAATGCAGAAATAATTTATTCTTGAGATCAGTGCGCTAAATGATGCACAATTCTATTTTAAAATTTTTATTCAATTTCTATTATTAGTGCTCTCTCTCTCTCTATATATATTATTTGTAGGATATCCCATGTGTCAAAAGGTTAGATCATATCCCTTTGCAGAGGACGGCAATTTAATCAAAATAGTATTCCACAGCAACGCCATCTAGCGTGCTTACTAAAACGCCGACATCAACCTTTTTCGGCAGAGGCCCACTAACACTTGACTACGAAACAACGTTTTCGTGCGTAAGCGTCCGTTCACCCGCGCCAGGCGGTAAGTCACAATAGCACCGCATAATGAGTTTTATTTAATCTCTACCGTCCTCCTCGAGGGATTGATCTAATCTTCCTATTCTTTAAAATATGCTTATCTAATTTCCATTCTGTAAATATTCCCCCTGTAAATGCTCCCCTAAAATTCATAATACATTATTTAGCAATAAAATGGATAACTTTTAGAAGTGCATACTATGTCGTGTTTTGTCGTGGCGAGTGGTCGAGTACTGTATTATCGAAGAGGCACTCAGGTAAATCAATAATCCAGATTTATTCACATCTGGAAACACATAAAGATCAAGTAGGGACGGCATTACACGTAACAAGAAGCAAACACCATGACACAAACACAGAACGCGCGACAGCCGGCTGGTTACATGATTGCAGAGAGACGAGAGCCGAAGAGAGAGAGAGAGCGCGATTTCCAGATCTTGCTATTTATGGGCAACGGGATATCACGTGATTTTAGGAGGTGGATGGAAATAGTTTCATAAGTTCCCGGTAGGCGGGTAACCAATTAAAATAATTACATGGTTGTCCTGAAGGACTGGACATTAAATAATGCAAGAGCTATTACAATTAAATTATTGGAGTTATTACATACATATATGTAGGATATCCCACGTGTAAAAGGTTAGATCCCTTTGCAGAGGACGGCAATTTAATCAAAATAGTATTCCACAGCAACGTCACTCTAGCGTGCTTACTAAAACGCCGACATCAACCTTTTTCGGCTGAGGCCCACTAACACTTGACTACCAAACAACGTTTTCGCGCATTAGCACCCGTTCACCCGCGCCAGGTGGTAAGTCACAATAGCACTGCATAATGAGTTTTATTTAATATCTACCGTCCTCCTCGAGGGATTGATCTAATCTTCTTATTCTTTAAAATACGCCTATCTAATTTCCATTCTGTAAATATTCCCCCTGTAAATGCTCCCCTAAAATTCATAATAAATTATTTAGTTTGCAACAAGTTTCTTTCTTTAAATTGTATCGTTTATCTTTTCAAAGTTAATCAATACATCTTAAAAAAAACCCTAGACACCACGCCAATAAAAACCCCGCTATCTGGAGAATCTAATTTTTTTGAAAGGCTTCGGTTGGATTCCCATATATATATATATATATATATATATATATATATATATATATATATATATTTTATATATACTAGTTCAAATTTTCAATCGTTAATAACACACGTTTTATTCATCCACTGAAGTTCAAATGTATTTTTTTCAACTTGTAGTGGATGGCACTTGATGTTAATATAGTTTTTTCAAATATTAATTCATTAATTAAATTTTATTTTTTAATTTTTTCTGCGTTATTTCTGACTAAGTTAGAACTGGCACCAACAGATGGCATCAGTAAGTTTTTCTAACAAATTTTTTCTTGGCTTCAAATATATTTTTTGAACTTGTAGGTGGATGATACTTAATGTTCATAGTTTTTCAAATATTAATTCATTAATTAAATTAAATTAACTAAAATAAAATCTTTCTTTGTTGACCTAAGTAGGAATTGACTTTAATTTTTTTATATATTATTTTTTTTATGTGATCCATTAGCACAGAGTCGTATTTACGAAGATTATTACATGCTAAAAGTAAAATCACATCTGTAATTCTTTGAAACAGCAATTTTAGTTTACTGACAACTTTCGTAACAGTGATTTTGCAAAAGCATACAGTGAATACTGTTTTTTATATTTAGTGTATATTAGAATTGTGATGGATGCCCCGTACATCCATCAGTGTTCGAGTGAGTGAATATTAACGTCGCACTGTTGAGCTATACGAAGGTTTTTGGCGACGGACCACGTAATTTTGAATCATGGTCAAGTGACGTGGACGCCACCTGAGCTGGAAACCCCCTCTCCTAACTACCACACCACACCAACGGGAGGACATTTCAGCTCTCGATAGATTTAACGTGCATCGCTGCCCTACATGGCGGGTCTTTAGTGGTACTGGGCTCGAGCACGATCTGATACCTTGACCACTAGGCTACCGTGGCCGCAAAAGAAATTTGGAAGTAGATTGAATAATAATGGATACGGTTACAGTTAGTTTAATGCCTAGGTATAGTGATTTTTCATTTAACTAACTTTTGGTTTTTCACAAGAACACGAAAGGAGAAGTTTTTGTAGGTTTTAATTACTATTCTGAGATATTAATACAAATATATTATTTATTATAATTTTACATTTAGGATTTGGAAATAATTTCCTTCTAAAATCTTCCCAGAAAAATATCCTTATTTTCTCAGGTTCTCCATATATTCGATATATACTAATTCTAAAAATCATGAATAATCTTTTATACATTTTTCAGATTAAGTTTGGCAAAATAAAAATGGAAAAGCTGATGAAGCACTGAAAAATTTCTTAAAATTTTGATTATGAAGTGTAAAAACACTTGGCAACAAGCAATACATGTGATTTTATTTTTCTGCTCTTCCTTTTCTGTGATTTTAAACACGACTTCTAAATTTCTTTCATTAAATTTACTTAATTATGACTGAAACCGAACAAATCGAAAAATTTCACTATACATTAGGAATGGAAAAAGATGATAAATATCTTGTCGAGGAAACATGCACTTTAAAAGATAATTTAGAATTGTCAGAAATGTCAAAAGATGATAATCTTCTAGAAAATTCTGTAAGTATTTCCAATTCTTTAGAAACATTCCAGGAATCAAGAGAGAAGAAGCAGAAATAAAGGTAGAAGTTAATAAGGAATCTTCAAATACATTAGACATTTCTTTAGATACTTTTAAAGACACAGTTGAAGAAAATGAATGTTTAGACTTAAAGGAAAATGAAAATTTCTGTAAACAAGTAAGTATTGCTCTGAATTTGGTTCAGTGTAGTATAGGGGGGCACATGACACAGTCCTTTTTGGCGACTAAAAGTGGTTGCCAAGGTAATTTTTTTGGAATTTATTATAGAATGAATTCCATATCTCACCATGCATTTAGATAAAAATCGCCCAGAAGTGCCCCCCCTCTATACTACACTTGAACCCTGAATTTTTCATAAGAGCCCCTGTTCGTAATTTTTATGTATAATCTCTTGAATAAAGTAAATTTTATTTTTTGTGCTTTAATTCGATGACACTGAAAAATTGCACTATTGTTACAGAAAAGTTTGTGTATGATAAATGTAAAAAAGAAAAAGACATTTAATAATACTATGCTCTTATTGTCTGAAGTTTTATAAATATTTATATTAATATTTCATGGTTTCTGAAATATGTTGCAGAAAACTGATGAATTGGAAGAAAAAAAAGCAGAAATTGAAAATGAATCCTTAGATCCACTTGACATGTCTTCATGTGCTTTAAAAGACACAGATGAAGATGAATGGCTAGATATACTGGGTAATGGAAGTTTTAAGAAAAAGGTAATTGTTCTGAATGTTTAAAAAAATGATCATTTTAACCAATTTATGCCTCAGGTTGAAAGTTTTGAATTTTTTTCATGAAATTTGCATATGTCAGGAAAAAAAATATAAAAAACTATATTTGCTGAAATTTTTGAAGTGAAACTTTTTTGGGCTTGATAGTGAGTGAGAAAATTTCCCAGTTTTGCGTAACAGTGAAAAAGCGAATGGATGTAGTCACCCCCTCCATCCCCCAAATCGTCGCCATGGTAAGGAGAGAGCGAGAGGAGGAAAAGGGGGAGGGAACACCGCTGACTTGCGTCCATATCAATGAAAAATTGGATAATTGTCCTCGCTCCCAACTGGTCAACTTACCCACGGCATTTTCTCAAACGGAACATTATCAATGGTCGATTATCGCATTGTGAGCATTACAAGCAAAATAGCTCTCACAGCAAAAGCGTGCCTTTTTGAAATTTTCTTTAGACTGTTGGCTATTTGGCGAGGTGTTCAGTTTCTAATTTATTTCTTTAATTTTCATTTGTATTGAATTATTATTAATTCTAGTCAAAATACCTAAATCAAATGCACAAAAAGGAAAAGGAGTTTTGTGAAAGAAAAAAAAAAATCTAGCAGCAAGTCCAGTCGAAAAAGTGACAAAAAAATAGAGCAAATTCATCAAGTGCTAGTGCCAAATCTCCATCACAGTACATGAGAGATCGAGCATGGGGAAAAAAAAACATCTGGAAAATACTCTCTTAATGCCCAGTTTAAGGGATGGGAATGCTATTGAGACTCTTCTAATGGCAGCACAGAATAATACAGACTTTGTGAATCACTTTGTGCCATTAACTACAGAGCTCTCAACAAGTCTAGTGCATGTTGGAATTGATGCATGTGAATCGAAAATAAATTATATCTTACATTACAATGACTATGATTCCCATAAAAATGCTCACAAAGATTTTCAAAAGCGATTCGTTAATAATCTTTTCAGTCACGGGTGTTCGATTGGCGATAGATTATGGTTTAGAGATGATTTGAGAACACCTGTTACTGAGCATAAAATATTTTACTGGGAATTAATTTAGGAGATATTAAAGCACTACAATTACTGACAAAGTTTAAGTAGGTAAAGCATACCAAATTTATCAAAATATAATGGTTTGGTATGCCAAGAAATTTTGGCACATCTTCCTACTTTGGATTTGGTATCAGAAAGACTCATTTCGAAACGAATACCTTTCATGCAAATTAGGTGACTGAGACATGTACACGGTCAGTTTGTATTATTAGGACAAATAATCAATATGTTCCAATGTCACCAAAGAAGTTTCACTTCTATCGCATGGCATTCCACGCATTATTTTTTTTAATTTCATGCCATGTATGAGTAATATGGTGTTCCATTTTTGGAACACTAGGCAAAACTCATTGCTATATTTGTTATTATTAAATATGATTACTATTGAATGTTATGATTCAATGTGATAATCACAGATGAACACTTCACTTGTAATGCAGCATTACATTTTTCGAATTGAAATGTAGTGTTTGCTTGCCTTGTTTGATAATTGTATGATTCATGTTATCATGGTGTGAATCGATATTACGTTTCTCACTTGATTTTCTCTCCGGCGAGGTTCAACTGGATTGCCATAAGTCTCTAGGTAATAGCTTGCTACATGAAGACAAAATGTTAAAGATCCATTGGTTTTGCATCATAAGTTTTGTGCAATTGCCAAGCATTTTGCAAAACCAATTCAAAACAAAACAACAGTGGGGTACCATTTCTTGCCTTAGATTGCTTCTTGATACTTGTCGATGTTTTCATCAGCTCGATCTACACTTCTCATGATCTGCTTGTATACTTTTATCATGTTTGGCTGCTGGACTTGAAATAACAATTGACATGAAATAGTGGATTCACACCAGCACCAGTTGATGCAACAGTCACAACACTGTTGTCATGCCACCTGCTGACAATTTTGCCATTGCCATCGCCATCAATTTGACAATCAAATGAGCCTCTTTCCTTTTTAAAACAACATCGGATTCCAATGGTAGTTTGTCAATGTGACCTTTTCTCATGATACTTGTTGCCTGTTGACTCATGGAGCTGAGTTTATCAAGCAGGATAATACTTGTGAAAAAGTTGTCAAATACAAAATGATATTGCCCAGGGTAAGTGGTATCAGTAAACTAGTACAACAGAAGCACCAAGGCCATACTCCTCATATTTGGCTGTCAGGTTTTTACCCTGGTACGGTTGAAACTAACAAATGTAACCTAGATGGATTTGCCCACACCAAAACTTGTAACCAAAATGGGTGAAATTGTCGACCGGCTCGCTTTTCTGCCAAAATTTGAAAAATCGCAATTTAGCTGTTCTGAGTGTTGTGTTTCGGAGTTGCAACCCTACCACAACACCTAATGCCGAGCGAAATTCAAGATGGCTGAAGGAAATCATCAAAAACGTAATATTTTAGTTTTGAAACTGAAAATCGCTGCAAAAATTAGGCATTTAAAAATGGAAATAATTTCACTTACCTTTAAAAAATGCTGCTTTTTCTGACATTTATGATGACGATGAGTTCCCTACTGAAATTATACCGGTGTGCGACTGCATATTTCTGAGAGCACCTTCCAAAACATTTTTATTTTTGCATCACTAACAAAACGGTTCCTATATCCATATTACTCAATTCAAACCAAGACAATTTCCTTACACTCCTAAACACATCTTGAGTATCCTCTTTCACACTGGACTGAATTCTGCAGTACCATTCAAAAACAATCATTCACTTTCTTACCCGTTCTTTCTCTCAATTCCATAATTTTTCCACATTTCGGACACACATATGATGATCCACTCAAACCTTCTTTCATGCACCATTCTAACTCCGCTTTCTTTCCAAACGTAGGCAACAGGGCAAAAAACCTTTCAGAATACTCATCATATTTTTGCATGCATTCATTCAAATTAATCCTAACAGCATCGCTGGACATCATGGAAATCTTTTGAAATTTATGTGGAGAAAGAAATAAAAATATTACCTGTAAAAATAATTCCCAAAATGAAGCCGAAAGAAGTCAACTGACCCAACCGGAGCAAAAGAAATTAGCGTTTCCTCATTAACGGCCATTATTAAAAAGCTGTGCATGTGCAGAAATTAAGAATCATTAATTTGTAAAGTAATAAAAGCTTTCTGCCAAAGCACAAGAAAATATCATTGGTTAAAATTAAACTGTAAACGAATTATGTAAGCGCTTACTTGCTGTGATATCTTTAAAACTGTTAAAATTAAAGAAATCTACTGTGCATGCGCCCAATTTCGCCAAAAAATTGACTTCTTCAATGGAAAACAAATTCAGAAGGGTTACCAGATTTGGCGAGAAAACACTTGGCGCGAGAAGCGCCCGATTTGACAAATCAACCCCAAAATGGCTCTTATAAATTGTTTGCATCCATGTCATTCAAAGTAAGGAACCATGGATTGGTCAATGCTGAAATATGTTTCATTTGGAACCAACTTCATACATCATTCATTTAGTTTGTTTATAAGAGGTCGTAATTTTGCAAACTTGTCAAATGGGTCTAAATTTGCATTGTCTGCAACATGCAGATATAAAAAATATTATTTCAAAATGGTCATGTCTCACTGCAATACTAATGAGGGCATTGTGTGAATCTGCTCTTTGTTCCCAGAATATACACTTTCTAGGAACTAAGACATAACCACTTAGAAAAATAACCCCCTGGAAACATTTCAGTTTAGAGTTCTTCAAGCTAAAATTTACACCCTTAAAGCATATAAATTCAAGTAACAATTAATTCAATGACATCATTCAGAAAAAGTTCAAGAAGTTCTGCAGGTATTCTCACTTCGATAATTTGTAACTGTAATGTTTCTTGATACAGGTTATACATTAAGATCGCTTTTTTCAATTGTGCACTAGTTTGGTAGGTTTTCTTTTCTTTGTTGAAGGTGACTGTTGTGCATTAGTAGAAGTAGATGCAACCACAGCTGTAAGAGAATCAAATTTAAGGAAATATGGTGGATCAGAGTCAGTATCAAAAGAATCATCCAGAACAAGATAAGCAGCAAAGAACTAGACAGATTGTTTATTGTTCCACCATCTTCCTCTCCAGTGTCTAGAAACAAGCACTGTGGCATTTTCAGGTGGTTGTATAACTATAGTACTTGCTTTTATGTTGTCATCAGTTTCTAACAAGTCAGTTAGCTCATGTAAGGGTTTTCTGGATATCTTCTAACTTGAAAAATGAGTTCAACTAAAAGAAATATATATATATATATATGAAGGGAAAATATATAAGTTCTTGTAGTAATGGTTTTGCCTAGTGTTTCAAAAAGGGAATACTGGAAATTGTAACCCTTAAACTAATACAAAAAATAATTTTCAGATTTTCTTGTTGCAGCATGGAAGAGTAACTAGCAGATTAATAACAAAAAAGAAAAATTTACAACTATAGAGTATAATACAGCAAAGTTATATTTACCTGTTTATAGATGATTTTTCAAAAACCTTTATAGAAAAATATAAATCAACTTTCACAACCTCATTGCAGGCAAATATTTGCAGGAGTGAATAACAGAATGTTTAAATGAAATTGCTATGTCCCTTTGAAGCAGACTGACATCACAAATCCAACCACATGTGCGATTTTGAACTCACAGGCTAAAAAAAGCTTTCACTCGACCACTGTTCCAAAAATGAAACAGTAGGCACAAATGGGTTAATGTAGGTTTTTTAATAACATGGTTAAAGTGTAGAATGCTCTTGGTGATTTTTTTGTGATCTCTACAGAAGGTTGTGAAACTACTGATATCTGTCGATTGTCTCTTAGAATTAGCAATTTGTCAAAATCGAAAACATTCCAATAATGATAAATGTAAATTGCACCATTTTAAATGAGAATTATGGACTTGAGCTTTTGGAAAATTTTTAATGTTTATAAATAATAATTATATGTAAAAAATGGACACTAGAATTCTTGTTCTAAAGAAATCTTTTCAAGAGCACCAAGAAAGATGTAAAATTACTTATTCACATTGTTAGGTTTGAGACATGAACTTCGAAAGTTCAGGATAGGGTTAACATTCCTATGAAGTGATTTAGTTTTGTACTCAAAGGAAGTGTCCTATGTGACACTTTAGTCTGAGACATAAACCTCAAAATAAATGAAATTGCAGTTAGTCTTTCAAGCCCACTTATTTATTTTCATTAAAATCTGAAGATGTTTAATTTACTTTCTTGCAACCAATTATACGTACCCAAGGATTTCCTAATTCAATGCTTATTCATTTTTTCCCCAATATTCCCATATAAATTCACCAATGGAATTCTCAGTCAAATGCATGGTTTTTTTTTTACAAAATAAACATTCAATATTATTTAAAATCAAACTTTTGATTAAAGTGCAGATTAAGGGTGCCTCTTTAAAAAGTTGGTAATTTTTTAGTGATTGCTGAAAGCAATCGCCAGACCATTATCAATAGTTGTTAGTAGTTTGTATCAATAATTATTTTCAGACAGCAAGACAGAAAATTTCTGTCAAAATAATAATGTAAAATACTAATTTCAACATGTATAAAAAGAATTGTTGGGATTTGGTAAAGTAATGAAACATTTAGTATTTGTGTACTATACCATCATCCTATTTCTTTAAATCAAAAGGCACTGCTAAATGCCTCAATATGCATCCAGTAATGCATTTCTGTGCATATTGAAATGAAAATTAACTATGACAACATTTGGCAATGTATTTTGAAGTGTAATATCTTTTGATTTGGCAAAATTGGCCAATGTGGTATGATACATTAGTACCTCACATTGTAACATTCAAGAGAATAAGAATTATGCCATTTCTAAATAGTCAAAGATTTACTTTCTGTTAGAATTATAATTCTTCAAAATAATTAAGTAAATGAACCTTTTTAAGATCACTGAGAAAGATGCAAAATCGCTATTTAAAATGCTGTTTTTGTTAATCCTTTCCATTATAAAATCAAAACTTAGAATAGAATCAAATCCCAAATGCAGTGATTGAGTTTTGGCTGTACTCAAGAAGCTAATAATCGAGACAGGAATCTCAAAAGGAATGAAATCAATTGACTTTTCTAATCCATATATATATTCTCATTGAAATCTGGACCATGCCCAGTTTATTTTCTTCAACTGTTTCTCACAAACTTCCTTATACAATGCTTATTTATTCCTCTCTTACTCTATTTCCAAAAAAATTTATTAATCAAATTAATCTTTTCAATCAAATGCTTGTTTTTTACAAATTGGATATTTGATAATAATTTAAATCAAACCTTAACTGTACATTATATCACAGGTACACATTGTACACCTTGCTCTCCATAAATCATTTTGAAAAAGAAATGTAAATTACAAATCATAGTTATACAGTTGTGGAAAAAACGGAAAGCAAGCTCAAAAAAAAAAAAAAAGGTGAGGTACTTGTGTATTATCGCAACCGTATTCATGATTTTATATGAAACGAAGCTCATGGTTGCCAATTCAGCTTGTATGACACATGCGAAATTAGGGTGACCAACTGGGTGAGTCATTTTGAATGTTGGCATAATTGCGATATTACGCAAGTACCAAAAGTGGATATAAATTTACAATGAATATCAAAGCCGATGTCTTAATAAAGTTTTTCAAGAGAATTGAGATGTTTAACATAAAAAGAATCATTTGTCTTTTTAAAAACCTATCTGCCAACTTTAAGTAATAAAGAGCAATCAAGTGTAGAGATCATGTGATCTTATAGGAATTAAGATCATCATTTTACTGTAAATGGGTCACCAAAGTAAACTGTCTGCCAGAATGAAATTACCTCACCATGATGTCTAAAAAATATCTTCAAATCGAAGATACCATAATTTATGTTCCAGCCTCAGACTTTTAGCCATGCATTATTGTTTTAAAGGTATTTTTCCCTTTCGCTACAAATCATAAGTAATATTATAATAAATTATATTTTTTAATTGTATTTATCAGAATAATTAATGGAAATTTTCTAACCAATCCAAATGCAGTGAAATTTGATGTTTTGAGAGAGAAATTTTTTTTAATAAAAAAAATCCTTGCTGTGAAATTATTGAGAGAATGATCTTTATTGAATGACAGACTTGAGCAAAAATACTTTGTAAGCTTTTGTAAGAGGGGTAACCAATCACACACATTTAGAGTGGTAAGGTCAAATGAAAGCTAACCTACTAAAATCCATGAGAATGTTTTTTGAAAATAAAAATTTAAAATGTAGAGAAAAATAGAGAATTATTTATTAAACCCGGTCCAGCTAGTATATTATGAGGGCTGTAAAAATATATTTGAGGTGTTGTACCAATGTGAGTTATTTAAGTTATCAATGTTTTTGAAAAGTTTTATTGCAATTTTTATATATAGCTAGCCCCTAATAGTGAGGATTTTACTTGCTGTTCTGAGTTCAGAATTTCTCATGAACCAGTGAGTATTCAAAATTTGTCTTAAAATTACCCTAAAATCCGGCGTATAACGCGCACTTTGAACACAAAAATAAGATCGAAAATTAAGGGTGCGCGTTATACGGTATAAAACTATAGCTTTAAAAATAACAAAAAGGATGGACATAAAAAATTTACTTCTAGATGTATCAATTAATGTTACTTAAAAGAAACAACTTGCTTTATGAACAAGAACAGTTGTAGCTCTAGAAGTATATTATTTTTTCAAAAGTCTGGGGTAATACCTTGAATAAATTACTTCAAAACATAAGAACAATGTATATTAATATTTCAGATTTCTTCGTTAAAAATAAAAAGGTGGTACTGCTGTTATTTACGCTAATATACCTAAAAATTAAAAAATTTAGCTTGAAAGTATGAGGTGCTGCATTATCAGTGCACGTTATCTCGGATTTTCTACGTATACATTTTGAGCTTTCAAATAAATTTATACTGGTCTTTGATGTCTGTCCCCAGATAGAGAAGACATAGGTCAAGATAGCTTTTAAGATCAGTGTGTTGATTAGTCACTTGTTATTAGACTTTCTTGAAATTAAGAGGAATCATTTATGTGTGGTATCACTAAACTTTTTCTAATGTCTGTTATATATGTTGCTTAAAAGGGTAGATGTTTGTAAATAATAACACAAAAATATTTTTTGAGAAGAGACCAGGGAATTCAGTTGTTTTGTAGACAGATTTTAGTTTCTATTCTTCTTAAGTAAAATATTGCTTCCTTTTTGAAGCATTGAGAGCTATCTTCCTTTCTGAGAACCAGTCTTTGAGGTTAGTTAGGTATCTATTTATAAATGTGTGGTACTTGAGTATTATCACAACCTATTGATGACATTATATGAAACAAAGCACCTGGTTGTCAATTCAGCGCATATAACACATAGGAAATTGGGGTTGCCAACTTAGCAAGTAATAATACATAATAATAATACATAATAATAATAATAAAATAATTGTAATAATACATAAATGTTGTAATAATACATAAATACCAAATGTGTCATAAGTCTTGGATTTTTTTGTTGTGCTCAAATTGCAATATTGTTAGCATGCATGCACAGGAGGGTGTTATCTGTAGTAATAATGTAAATGTTAAAAAGTATTGGTTGGAGGAATGAGCCCTAAGGCACACCCATTTGAATCTGATTTTCTGTGAAAAGTATTCAATTAATTTTATCAGAGATCAGACTGTCAAGAGTAGTGTTATTATATTGAATGTATTGCATTTGATGAGTTTGTAAATAAAACCTGTGCCACATACTCTATCAAATGCTTTCTGGCTGTGCTGAAATATTCTAGATGCCTGGATTTTATGAATTCTGTTTTATAGAAATTGCTTGAAAATGGATGAGCTGGGTTTGAAATCTGTGTTTATACAGGATAAGGGAGGATAAGGGTATTATGGCTTGTGTCTAAATGATAGTGTATTGTAAATGATAGTGAGTCTGATCATCCCCCTGAAAATTCGGGGAGCCAAATCGTACTGTCACCTGTATGGTGTTCAAAGTTATGAATAACAATAGGCGTAAAACTAGCCTCTTGCTACTATGAATTTTGTGGGCCTCAGTCTTACACCATCGATCAGGTGGCATTAGCAACAACAACATACAACAGAACCAGTCTATGAAATCCTTTCCACTGTAAGGAAATGGTATTTAATCTCTTAAATAAAATTTTAAGGAATGTGATCCCATGTTAATTTAAGAAGGAACTTCACGATTTAACTATGCTACACAAATGTACCAAAAATTTTTAAAAAATATCTGCATGGCACTATTTAGGAATTTTAATATCATGGTAGAGTTTATTTGTTTGCAGTTAATGTGTGTTCATGTTGTGAAGAATGCAATATTGAAATAGATTGCAGTTTATTTCAACTTTGTGAAATGAAACATGAAATGTATTTTTGATTAATTTTTTAAATGTACAGTTAATTTGTACAATTGTTTAATTTTTAGAGTAACATTCACTTATTTAGACATTAAGAACTTCCTCAATAAAAATCTTAAGTATAGGGAAAATTTTTTAACTGGTTTTAGTTGATGAAAAAATTATGGATTAGATGAAATGTTAAATAAAACTCCCCATTACAAAAATTTGTTTGTATTTTATTATCTTAAATGCTTGATTTTGCTTTATTTTTTAAAAAGATTAAGTTTAGTATTTTTTTATTAACAGATTATTAAAGAAGGATTAGGTCCTGATACTCGTCCACTTCGAGGAGACATAGTAACTGCAGATATTTCTCTTTATGCAAAAGATTCCTTAATTGAAGAAAATAAAGATATAAAATTTATTGTTGGTGACTTAGATGTTCTTCAAGGTAAATATTCTCACTAGTTTTATTTTTATATAACTATAATACTATTTCATTGTTAATCATGCATCATTTTCCTTCCATGTGTCTTCAAAAGATGCATTTGTTCCTTATTATCTACTGTGACTCAGGAAATTGAATGATCTTATTTTGTTGAATCATTTTACATTTAGAAATTCTCTTTTTATTGTGTTGCTGACAAAAATTATGTTTCAGTTTCAAATATGGAGACTTAAAATGTATGGTAAATTATGTTTTGAAAACCTTTTAAGTTGTACTCTTATTTTTAATTTTTGAAAACAGGAACTAAAATTAGTGTATTTAGATGTAAACTCAATATTAAATCAGATTTTAGTTGTATCTTACAAGATATAATTTACCTTCAGAAAACAAAACTGAATTTGAATTGATTAATCACTATTCATGAGTTTATACTAAGGTTGATTTATCTTTTCTCTCATCATTAACTTTGATTTTTTAAAGTTAAATTTCTTCACTTTCCTCTTTTCCATTATGGTAACATTTTTTTTTGTTTTGTGTGTTGATGGGAATCATGCTTAATTTTGTTTTCTGCTCTCATATGATTTACCTACCATTATCCAGTTTTTTCAAATAGCTTTCAGTCTTAATTAGTTTTACTATGCCTTATTCCTAAATCAAAATTTCCTTCAATAAAGCAATATCATTTTTTTAAAAACATGAATAGTTTTTTTCTTATATATATTCTCTTTTTTCACTAGGCATTTTTTTACAATGAATTTAATTTTAAAGCATTTTTTAAAAATATTCATGCATTTTATTATAATATAAACTTGAGAGATTAAATGTTCACATGCTAAAAATTCTGTGCCAAAGTTCTAATTAAGTTAATTTTTTTAAAATTATATTTTTAAAATTATAAATAGTTACCATGAATGAAATAGTTGGTGAATAGTGCATATGTATCATTTATGAATTGTGGCAATATAAATAAATGTTTTTTTTCTCAAATGTTTTCTTTTCTTGCAACAAATGTATGTGGATGGCAGTGAAAATGGAAAGTAAGTGATCTAAATTCAAGATAATAAGGAGTGATGGAGGATAGATATCACAGTATGAGCAAGATGAAAAGTTTAAGGATATTTTGTCATGTGAAATTGTTGGGTACTCATGAATATGTCACTTTATCTCAGAATTTATGTAGATCAGGGGTGGCTAACCTTTTTGGAAAGAGTTCCACTATTTAAAAAAAAAAAATAGTTAGCCATTTCCAACTTTTCCAACAAATGAAAAAATATGAAAAAAATGTTGATACTTATGATATTTTTACTTAAATGGTGTACTTTTTTATGCAAGTCTAAGCTGTGTGGAAAATATAAAATAATATAATAAATAAAACAAAAGTATACACTTCAGGTTTTATTGTTTACAAACTTTACAGATTCGCACAGTCAACTTGGTCAGATGTAAAATAAAAATTAGTTAACTTGAAACATATTTTAATTTAACTAATTATTAAACAGTCGGTAGTTGCTTAATGTGGCTTTTGATTTTGTTATAATTAGTTCTTGAAGATGTTAACAAAATTAAGTTGTTTTAAGTGTAAATCTGTTAATTTTGAGTGATATTTTGATTTTATTACATTCTTAATGGGAGAAATTATTTAACAAATGTATCTTGATCCAAACCTACATCATTATCAGACAGCTAAATCATATAAACTTGGCAAATTGTTTGTTAGTACAAATTTCCAAAATTCTATATAATTTGGATCACTTGAAATAAGTTCGTTATGTTTGCTTTTCAGTGTAGTACGGTAATAATAATTTCAACTTTGATTTCAGGTGAGTAACAATTAACATCTTGTAGAAAAATTGAAAAAAGATCAGGGTAGGAAAAATACAGTATATTCCCTGTAATAATTTACAATTCCTACCAGGAATTATATTAACTTTTACTGGGGTTTAAATTATTTAAATATCCCTTACTATATATTGGTAAGAAAAGTTTAATCCCATTGCCAGTCTTCTTTCTTGACTAGCAAGGATTCACTGGACAGTTCACTGTTTTCTTTCAAATATTTTGAAATGCTCATTTAAATTTAGAAATTTCATGAGGGCACTTCCTTTGAAAAGCCAGCGCGCATAACAATGATGTGGTGTATTCTTTATGAGATAATTTTCTATTTTAATTCAATTGATTTAGTATATTTGAAATAAATTTTGAGGGATTTTTTTTTGTTTGAGATAACCACATTTTAATAAAATTGTAACAAAAACATTGTTATTGATCTTTTTAAATTTTTTGATGAGTTTTTGGGTGACATTGTTACAACTCTACTGTGCCACAGGTTAGCCACCCCTGGTGTAGGCCTTGGGATTTTAACAAGCCTCTAGGTTAAGGGTGTATTTTGAGTACAGACTCAATAAAACCATCTCTGCAAGGGCTAACTGCAATGGATAGAGTGAAAATCATCACCATTCACTGGAGCAGTAACAGCAGATAGATGTCCCATAGGGCAAGAAATTACTTAGCAATTTAATGCTACTACACAAAAATGTATTAGAAGCTACCCACATCCAGAATCTTTCTATGGAGGCAGGGCAAAAGCATCTTTAATGACTGCATATTCCAGGTACTCAAATATTAACATATGAATGGAATGTCACCACTGGATCTTAGACACCAGGATAAATCCTGGTAAAACTGATTGTAATTGTGTTTTTATATGTCTGTTGACAGTTATGAGTACAATGTTATTACAAGTTTCTTCAAAATTTCAATTAAACATCTGTTTTGTATATTTTTAATGTAAGGTTGTTTAGAAGATAATTTTCCTTTTTATATTAATTGATGAAAATAAATAGTTTAGATAAATATCGCACACATATTTCTATGAGTTGTCATAAAATTTTCTTGTTAAAATGGAAACTGAAAGCCTTTCTAAGGATATCACATTACTACCCTGGTTTTAATATTATAATTAAATAACAGCTTGTAAATTTTAAGCATATAAATGTTTACTTATAGCATGGCTTAAAAAAACTTAAAAAATTGTGGAATTTGAATTGTGCAAGTATTTAATGGTAGAGTTATAAATTTTTACACAAGTTCAAGGTTTGATACCGCTAATTAATAATCATAAGTGTCTCACAATTTTTATTGTGTAAAGTAATGGAGGTCATATAGGCTCTAACAAGTAATTGCTGATGACATTGTGTTTTTCAAGACAGCATTAATAAAAAGATGTTAGTTTTGTACGTTCAAGCATTTCCATAATATGATTATAAAAAATAATAGGTTTGATTAAGTGTTTTAAAGAGTCGCTAAGAAAAAAAAAAATTGTAGAAATATGTAAGAATTTCAATCTTGTTGTTTTGTATTCCACTAATTAAAATTATTAATGTGTCCTTTTAACTTTGAATTTATATACAAGTGTTTATTTTTATGATTTAATTGCAGTTTGTGAAGTATTTATTAAGTATGAAGTATTTTATTATTAGTTTTAAAGTTATTGTATCCTTTATTTATGTGTTTTTAATTTCAAACTATGATTATAAAAATCAAGCTTGAAAAATTTAGTTAAATTTCAAAGTAACTTATAAAAATCATTAATTCATTTTTATTTTTTGTGGTAAGGAAACTTTTTGGGAGAGGGTACTTATATCTCCATTCTTTGTATCTTTGCTGTCATTATATTTGCAATGTTGAATCCTTTTCAAAGTTTTTGAACTTCAAATTTTCCCATAGATGTTTCAAGCAGACTATTTTAAATTGGTCTCATATTTACCATTACTTTTTCATAATTTCTCTCTCAATGTTGTTGTTTTTTTTACTTTTTATAGGTTGTTTATAATTATTGCGTGTACATTTATACTGTCCATATTTTATGTTCTTCATTGTTGTTCTATTTGTTTAAATTTTTAAATTTTGGAAATTTTAAAAATTTTTTGTTTTTTTTTAACAAAAATATAATTTGGGTAAGGCTTTTTTTTTTTGTTTTTTGTTTTTGGGTATTGATTTGGTGTCTCATTTAATGGAAAAGGAAGAAAAAGCAAAAGTTATAATTCCACCTAAATTAGCTTATGGAGAAAAAGGATGGTAAATATATCAATATTTATAACACAGATTTATATATATTAAAATTTTGTAGTCAATTAATGGATAGGAAAAATTATTTTTTGATAAATCATAAGATATACTGTCTCTTATTGATAAGTGCATACTAAAATATCTTGTTTTTATTGAATATTCTTAAAAAAAAAATGTCTGAAAAACTTTGAATAAAAGCAATTTAATATTTGTTTCCAAATATGCCTTAATATTTTACTGTCTTATTTATTTACAAATATGTTAAGTTAACCAACATTTATACATTTTTTATTATTACACTTATTTTTAAATATGAATTATGTCAATGTGATTAGATTCTTTTCTGAAAATATTTTCTTTTTAAAATAGTTTTCCATATGTAGCATCAGACACCGACATTGAATGTGATATAGAAATTAAGGAGGTACAACATGTTGATATAAAAAGTCTTTCTGCTTCAGAAAAATTAAAATATGGGTGAGTATTTAAAAAAAAAATACATTTTAATATAGCAAAAAGAATTTTAGCTTTTGGGAATCAATGCTACTATTTTTATTGATATTGCTTGTGGTTTTTTAGAGAATTAAGTTGTCGAAACTAAAAATAATTTGTATTTCAGAAACAATAAACGATTAAGAGGAAATTATTTTTATGAACGTGGGGACTTTGTTGATGCTATTCATTGTTATGAAAGGTAATTTTTATAAATTGCAATTAATTTATAAAATTTCAGAATTTAAAATAAAAGATTTAAGTATTTTTGTCTTTATGTCAAAAAAAAGTCTAATTTAAAGATTTCATTTTCAGTTTTATGCCATGATCTATAATATAAAATTATGCTAAATAGTTATCTTTCAAAGATACTTTATTTTAGTATAAATAACGATTATTCAAAGTGATCTTACTTGTATTGATTTTTCTATAACTGGAGGAAATTTTGGCATTTAAAATTTCATCTTTGTGGATTGCTTTTTAAAACATTTTTGTATTATAAGAGCAGTTAAATATCTGTCAAAGAATGCATTCATTATGTTTGAATTTTTAATATCTATACATATAAATAAAAATGAAGTGTCTGTTTGTAATTTGAAATTAACAGCTTTTTACTAAATACGTTTAAAAGTATATACAGTACTTATATGAAACAATCAGTTTTTAAAATTTTTGTCTGTCTGTCGATCTGTCCATGTTTGTTCCGGCTAATCTCTGAAACAGCTGGACTAATTTTGACGGAAATGTCATAGGCAGATAGCAAATGTTATAAGGAGTAACTTTGGCTATTTTTATTTTAGAAAAAAAAAATTAGTTCCGAGAAAATAAAATTAAAATAAATGAAACAGTGAGCAATATCCGATTCAAATAGGGATTATTTATTTCAATAAGGATTATTTTTATTCAATAAGGACTATTTTTATTCAATAGGGACTATTTTATTTCGCGAGCCTTCTGTCTCAACGATTTCTAGCAGTTATATCAAACTTTTCTGTTTGAATATGTTGCTGCCACTTGCAACATTTCCCGTTCATGTCCTTTGATCCTAATGATTTTACAGTCCTTAACTGCATTGTCAAAGGTCATGCAACCCCCTTTCTTGTGGCTTCCTTTGTGTTCGCGTTTCACCCTACTGCTACTTAGACCTATTTTGATCCTAATGATTTTAGTCCTCACCCCATCAACAGTGTCAAAGGTCATGTGTCCCTTTCACCCCTTGCTCAACAAAAAACGAAAGAATAAAAAACCAAACAAAAAAGAAACATAGATTCACAGAGTAGAAGAATGACATTTCACTAATAGCATAGGTATTTCTTTACATAGAATACATAATTATTAAGTTTTCGTTAACCGTGTGAAGTGAATAAACACTTTTTGTTAAATTCCGCATGGACGAAGTTGCGGGTAACAGCTATTTAACATAAAATAAATGCACCAGAAAGTAGTATTAATGTATTACACATCCAGATACAAATTATTTACACTATTTTAAGCATTTATTACACAAAATTTGTAACAATGTATTACGTTTGCTGAGCAGGTAGGTGTTTTAAAAAATCGATCCACAAGAAAGTTACAGGGTGTCATAAATAATAATAAAAAAAATTCAGCTATTATATCTAAAGACTTAAAATTTAGCAAACATGGTTTTTTTGTTCAGCTGAGATTTGCCAAAAGCTTTTTTTCTGTTAAATTTACAAATCACATAAAATTAACTCATTTCAAACTTCTTTATCCTTCAGTCTGTATTGTTTAATTTTTAAATTCACCCGTGCAAAGAACGGGTATACCAGCTAGTACATTAATAAATTTGCAACTGCAGAATTTTAAATTTTGTTAAAGTGGAGGGAATAAAATACAAGCAGTTTTTGTGTTTGGAAGAAATTTACGAAGATTTGTTAAACTTTTGTAAAAATACATACAATTACTTATGAAATTAGGTTTAAAATTGAATATTTTTTTAATTGTCTATGTTTAAAATTCATTTGGCAAAATTCTAATACCAGAATGTTTTAAAGGTTACCTTCTGATGTAATCTTCATGAATTTAATTAATTCTGTTTTGAAAATGAATTTTAAAAGAATATTAAAGAAATATTATGAAAACAGTATTCTGAAAAGTATATTTGTAATCATTAAATTCTTTTACAATTTTTTTAATGTGAAATGTGGGAGCTTTGGAAGTTTATACCTAGCATCCACATTACAGGAATGGTTATCTAATGAACCTATGTAATAAACCCTAACCTAGTGTGAATTGTGCAAAAATAATGCTTATACTAACTGAATTTTAAATTTTACAAATATAAATATAACAACTTACATAAATTAAATGAACCTTGAGAAATGAATAGTATAAGTGGAGAAATGAATAAAGCCTTGAGAAAGGAATTCTAAAATGAATAGTAAATTTAACCCTTAAGTTATAAATTTAATTTGTATGCTTTGTTATGAAACAAAACTAACTACTGTAAAACTGTGCAACCCTTGCAATTGATTATATTTTATTTTCCTGCGAATGGTAGTATAATTTTTAACATAATTTTAAACTTTAGTTTTTGTTTAAAAATAAATTAAAATCTTTGTTCCTTTTTATATGTTAGACAAAGCTGCATATGCTGAAGCTAGTTGTCAATGAATGTGTTATTATGCTCACATTGGAATTTGATCAGTTTAACAGTACTTAATTATATGAAATAGATTAAATTATGATAGTACATTATCTATTATAAAATTATGGGAAAACAATCTTTTCTGCAAATAAACTTTTGCTTCATGAAGATCATTGTATTCATGAACTAGATCACTAGGATGAAATGATAAATAATTACGCATTTCATTTTCAAAATTATAATACTATTGAAATGAAATTTCTTCATTTCTTTGTCTTTCATATAGGGATGGGAAACAGAATAACCTTTTCTTTCAAAAGAGAACATTTTTTCTTGGTTTCAACATAAACTTTCTCTTATTAATTATCTTTTCAAGTGATGGAAACAATTTCTTTCCTTGTTGAACAGCTAATCTTGTTCATTGTGCATCAGTGCATTCATATGTTTTCCACCTCACTGTTAGTTTATCTATTCATTATACATTGTAATATAATTTTCAGAAATTTATTTAATTCCTCATTCTAACACTGAATGCATTGTTCGGTTTTTTTTTTTTAAATGAAATATTTCACAGATACTAAGTAGATTGTGCATTTTCAGAAAATTAAGTAATTGCTTTCCATATATTTACAAATCATATGTTGTATGTTCATGTAATTGGTGTGATATTCTTTTTAAATTGAGAATGCAAGATTATTGTGTTTGATTTATATACAATTTTGAGCTTGAAGGCAAAAATGTTCTCTTCATTAACATGCATCAATTTAGCCAACTATCTGACTTCTGTAAATGCATTAAAATAACGAACACTGATCAGTAATAACATTAAATATATATTTTGCAAAAAATACTCTATTACATTAAATTCTGAATACAAATTGTTCTTTTTACACTAAAGCAATTTTTTTATTGACAAATAAAGCTGCTAAAATGTTTTTTTAAATATCTGTTTGTAACAAAAGTTTTCTGCCAAAAAAAGTTCTTCATAAAGTTAGAAAAAAAAGCATGAAAGCAGTACCTTTAATGTGGGTAGTAATCCCTCCCCTCCCCACACAAATCTATTATTTTCTGCCAACATTTTGGTAGCTTTTCAAAGCCTTCGGGCAGAAACTTGGTGGCTGGGAGTCCAAAAACAGATCAACTTCATTTCAGATGTCGTTTGCTGAATCAAAGATAACACCAACAAGATGAAGCTGCAGGTGGGGAAAGGTAGAAGTCTGAAGAGAATTGATGTCTGAGCTATGTGGAGTGTGTGGCAAAAGACCCATTCAAGTCTATATTGTGTCCTATTCAAATACAGACACATAGTCTAGCATTATCTTGATGGAACAGTGCTGTCTTGCACTAGAACTCAGTTTGACATTATGTCTTGATAAGAGTATCAACAAAAACTAGCATCTTGCTGTACACCTTACTATCAGTGGTCATACCTTTTTCCAGATACTGTTTGTGACATATCATGGAAGTCCCACCAAATATAAAGCATGGTCTTTTTTGTTAATCAAATTGCGCTTAGCGACGCTAGCGATGGGCTCACCTGGTTCAGACTAACCCCCTTTCTGGCTTGTGTTGTTGAAGTAAATATACATTTCATCACAAGTGATAATCCAGTCTAGAATATCCTTGCATTCATATTTGATCAGTTTAGCGCTGGCCTGAATACATCTGTCCTTATCTGCTTGAGTTAGTTCATGCAGCACCTAGCTGTTGAACTTGATGTCAAGTTTATGTGATGCATAGTATGACTAATGGACGTAGCACTAGCATCTAACTTCTTTGCTAGCTCTCCAGGGGTTGAGTACTGATCTTCTCCTAGTTCTCACAGACATCAAAAGCCAGGCCAAAGCACTCTGCTTCTTGAATGTCATAGTCCTTGTTTTTGAACTTTCAGTGACATTCTGTAGCTGACTTTTTGCAACAGAAATGGAAATAAATGATGATTTTAATCTGGTAGTGTAATTGTTCAATTTCAGACACATTGTACCTAATGTTAACAATATTTTTTTTACAGATTTCACAACACAGTATTCTAAAACAAGTTTCTTCCAAATGCCAAAACTCTGACAAAATATGAGCAAATACGCAGTGGCCAATAGGCTGTTTGCACAAACAGTTTTATCAGTGGCAGGAAACCAGATATATATTTTACACAGATAAAAAACAATTTCTTAAACTATTTATATTTTAAATTATATACATTTTTTTGCATTCAACCAATCACTCCATTATTAAAATATGAATTTCAATTGACAATTGATCTTAATTGCAAGTTAACCCTTTATCTACCGCAATATGATTCACTAATTTTTTTCGTGCAATATTTTTTTTTGAATCACTGCATTGAAAATTAAGGAATATACATAAATAAATACTCAACTTTCGGAAATTTAATCCATTAGAGCTAATTAATTAAAGTGGTACTTTAAAGTACCATCTGTTCACAAAGATCTAAAATATTTTCATAATACAAAAGACCTGAATGGCTTTTTTGATGCAGTTTTAACTCTTAAAAATGCTAAATTACCAGAAAACACTAATATTTTCTGGCACAAAATATTTATTTTTAAAGATTATTAAATTTTTAAAATTTATTTACTTTTTTTACACATAAAAACAGCTTTTACAAATCTAAAAAATTCCAATAGATTATTTGCTGTGCCTTCTTAAAAATCATCTGTTATTACATCTCTGATTTTGCATGGAAGGTTCTGTAATAAATCCAAAGCCTCTCGAAGACTGAGCTCTTTTTTTTCCAGACATTCTAAGAAATGGAAATAATAATAATAATAGCACCTTGAAAATCTATTGTTAAATCTCAGTTACATATAAAGAAATTAAAATGCTGTTAATTTTTGAAATAAGAATAGATATTTCATTTAATTGTGTGGAAAAAAAACAAGCTCAAATTCAAAGTTCAAAATTTTTTGAAAAACATTAAAATAAAACAATAAAAAAAGCAAAATAATCAAGTTAAATGAAAAAGAAATGACAAAAAAAGCGTAAGTCTACTGCACTATAGTGATGACTATGTACAACACTACAAAACAAACAAACAAATATAAGCCACACGGATAAAAAAAGTGTGCACTAACATCCGGTGTGCTGTCAGTACTTATAAGTACCACAAAGTTATTCAACTGTAAAATTAATTATATACACTGTTCACTTAAAATAGTCAAATCGTTTTCTGAGGTCTTCATTAAAATACAAAAATAAATAAAGACACCTTTTGACATTAAATACTTTTTCAGAACAAAATGACAATCTGATCAAAATGTCAGCTGAAAATGCAACTTTTGCTATAAAACTATTCGCCTTCCCTGCTAAAATACTCATCATAGAACCCGTGCTGCCATATATCTTGAAAAGGTGGATTTAAAAAAATATTCCTGCTAAGTATTGTAGGAGTATTCGTAAAAGTGGTTATTCTATGTAGTTTTAAAGTGTGGTACTTATGAGTACCGTCTGTAGATAAAGGTTAAAGAATAATTCATTTGAAAACAATCAACAGAAAAGAATTGTATTCACATAGAAAACAATTTTCATACAAAAAAATTTACATTCATTCCTATTTTTCTTCCAACCTTTTACATTAATCTACTTCTAGGATTATGAAATTTTCATTTAGTAGAATCTACTTACTGAACAATAAATTATACTATGAATAATGAATGTGAGCAAATTTTATTTTTGAACTAAATCTGCTCTTAGTTCAATGAAAATTGATAACATTAAAAGAAATATCAATAATTTTCACAATAGTATTTTATTATACATTGAAATTTTTAAGAAGGCTGTAAACATATGTTTTATAATTTAGAGAAGAATACCCAAAATCTATTTCTTTTAGGTTAAAAATATAATTCCAATCATTTTATAAACACATCTGTAAAATTTACTGGAAATATTTTTATAAAATTGTGGTTATGTATTTTTTTGACTTTGTAGTTTGTAGTTAATGTATTTTTTCACATAAAGAATATTTTGACATTGATTACATTTATTCATAAATGCTTTGTAGTAAACAATATTTTTTTTGTTCTGAATATTAAAAATATGTTTTATGGAATTGTCAGTATTTATGTATTACACTATCGACCAATTTCATCAAATCAAAAAATATTGCCAAATGCTGTGAGATGCAGCTGATAGTGTAAGACCTTTCCTGCACTTGTTTAAACACAATAACAATATTAATAAGGATGCAGTCTTTTGATGTGGTGAAATTGGTCAACAATGTAATGCATAAATACTGAATTTTCTGTGTAATGTTTTTAAGATATGTTTAAATTTGATTAATACTGTATTTTTCACATTTTTTTAGGGCTATTGCATATTTAGATAGTATACATGATGTAAGTATTTATTACAAACAATTCTCCAAAATTTAGCAAATAGGTTTTTTTTTATATAACTTATATTTTATTTTTGTGTTGATAATTGTGTATTATTTATGTTAAAAACCACTTGAACATTTATTGATTTGATATTCAAACATGCTATAAATGTAATATATATATATATATTTGAACATTTGTAAAGTATAATCTTCTATAAATCCAATGCACTATATCTTGCATATAACATCAGCAATTTAGCAAAGATATTGTAGTTGTATATTTTGCTGCTTAAAAATATTTTTTTAAAATTCTTTTTAATATTTCATTATTTAGGAGATGTATTTATTTTGATTGTTATACTTGTTACATTGCTTTCTTATTGAAGAAAAAATTAAACTTAAGGGTACTAAATTACATTTGTAATAACAAAATATTAGGTTATACAAATTATTGGTTATTATTGTTTCTATAGTAATTTTGTATCTTTCATTTTTGTTTATACTTGGGAAAAAGATAAGACATGATGAGAAATGATAAGACTTAATATTTATATAAAATATGCTAATTTTGTTTTGTATTTTGCTCCATGACAAAAAGAGCCATTTTAATTATTTATTTTAAAGAGTCTTTATTATAAATACTTATTTGCAAAATATTTCTCATCTTAACACTAGAATGTCCTTTGGTACCGATTGGACACCAAAGCCCTGTTTAATGTTTGTTATCCTTTCCGCATTTTTGCAAGGATTTTGAAAATTTTTCGTGACTTTTAATCATTTTCCATGGTAATTACACAGAAAAAGTTTTGTGGTTCTAGGTTAATTAGGAAAGATTTTACAATGAAATATACCTAGAACGTCCACTGGTGTCATTTTGACTCCAAGGCATTTTATCAATATAAATAGCTGTTGCTGAATAAAAGATAATTTCTTATGTAGATACCATTAGTAAAACAATCTTCCGGAAGTAATATCGCACATTTATTTGATCTTGAATGCAGTGTTATTGGATTCACAGCAGAAATGTCAGTTATACGAAAATCGTTATGTCTAAGTGTTTTGTTACATAGCATTTTTTATCTGCTATTATGTTTAAATTACATAAGTTTAAGAAATTTAAAAAAATCAGGTAAATACTGAATTTAAAAAGAATTTAAAATTCACTCAAATGCACAAAGTGCAAAATTAAAAAATGTTATAGAAAATGAAATAAAAAAAAAATGTGTGCTTGTGTTGCATGACAATGGTGTGCAGAAAATGTTCAGGAAAAATTGAATATCACTGTATACATTGCAAATGATGTATTTACAAAACATAAAATTGCATAAAAATGATAAATAGTGATGAAAAAATTCGCATTCTCACAAAAACTGTGATTTGCTTATTATATTAATATTTTTGAACATTATTAGTTTATTTCATTTTACAAGATTAAGTAATTTGTTTTTTGTTACAATTTTCTATGATATAAAGGGTCATAATATATAATTTCATGAAATTTTAAAAAGTCTTAAAACTAAACCCTACTGAAAAGTTGTACAGCAATTATTTAATCAAAATCCCTGACATTTTAGTGTTAATTGTATTGAGTTTGATTTTTAAATTTACTGTAATTTGCTCAAAATGTTTGTGTATATTCTTTTTTTTCTTAAAGTAAAATTATTATTGCATGAAATGTATAGTCAATTTCATATGATATAATTAAAATAAATTTAAAAAGTAACATGTATGATTTTTCAAAGATAGCTTGGAGACTTTTTAGCTGCAAAGCTTTTTATTTATTCACGAAGAGAGCTTGCAACATACAATCTCTCTGAGATGCACACTGATGTCGACTGTGCTTGGTTTGAAGTTGGATTGTATACTTATTTCCGTTATTGTTGATCGAGTAACTTCTAGTGTAGGTTTTGAATAGAAAATAATGTTTGATAAAGATTGGGTTAAGATCATTGAAGAAAATAAAATAGAACTGGATTTTCATGATTGGGTGATCTTTAATATAAAAATATTATCTGTTGAATTTATATGTAAATATTTAAGGAAGGAAAACAAAGATTAAGTGGGAAGTGGAATTTTGGTTGAGTTATAATTTAATTATCCTTAGATATATAGGCCTATATAATTTTAGTTTATTTCTAGCCTTGAAAGAGCAATAGTAACTCAAAACTTAATTCCAGTTTTGTTTATCTTTCTAAAAAATGCCATCTAAAATTTTTAAATAAAAAGAAAATTTTTTAAAATTTAATTGTTAAAAAATAAATTTTGAACTTTTAAACTGAAATTTTTTTGAAATTTTGTACTTAAATAAATATAAATTTTAAAATTTTTTAAAAAAAAATTCTCTTTAGGCTCTTTTAAAAAACACAATTTGAAACCATACAATTTAAATTAAAATAATATTTTACTAATGTTTTTTGAATGTGAAAATTATTTTTATGCTTTATTCTACAAAAATCACGGGATGTAAATGAAAAAAAAAAAGTCTAAAATTAATATTGTGCTAATTTTATATTAAAATTTACTTTTGAAAACCCTTGTGAAAATATTATATTTTGGGTTAAATTTTTTTTAATTTTTCTTTTGGGTACATTTATTTTTAAAAATTCAGATGTAAAATGTTTTTAAAAATTTTTGGGTTTTAATTTAAACATAAAAAATTTGAGCTGGTTTAAAAAAACATATTTTTTGTTACATTTGTATGCTATCAGAAACTTTTTTAATTTAAGGGGAAAAGCTTTCCCGAGTTTAAGTTTAAAAAATCCCTTGGACTTTTTTAGGTGAACTTCCAGGCCTTGCCATTTATTTTTAAAAGGTTTTTATTTAAAAAAAGGAAAAATTTGGGCGGGGATATTTTAGAAACAAACATTTATTTTGATCTTGTTTGAGTAGCCATTTTTTTTAAAATTCTTTTTTTACCCCCTTTAAAAGGGTGCTGGCATGAAGTGATTCAGATGACTATTTTCCCACATTGTTTCAGGATATATCCAAGGACAGATAATTTATTTTTATTATATTGTAACTAAAAAATTTTTTTACTTTTTTTTTTTTCTTTTTTTTTTTTTTTAAAGAAAAGTAAGTAGTTTGGGGGGAAAAATACTCCTTTTTTTTCCCTCAACAAACAGGAAAAATGCTACTTTAGGAAAAAACGGTGGCACTGGGGGATGAATTTCGTAACTTTTCCACGACAGTTAAAGGGTTAAGGGGGACAGTTAAAGGGAATAAGAATTTTATAAAATATTTGCAGCAATCACAATTAAAAAACATTGCACTTGTTAAACATTAATTAAAATACATATTTACTGTATTCTATTTTTAGATGGTAATATATTGTATAACATGCATATAATTTTTTAGATTCCTGATAAAAGGTTTTTTGAAGATATTTAGAATAGAGATATTCAAAGAAAGAAAAAAATTTAAAGAAAATGTGTTCTATTTGTTCTCCATTAAAATATTTCCATGAAAATAATTAAATCGATGGAGGAGAAATTAGTATTTAAGTTTCAGTTTATTTTTTGAGTGCCAAATGTCCTTTGATTTTGTATATTGTAGCTGTTGACTATAAAAACTGATTGCTAATTCAAAAATTTACAGGTGTCTAAAATGAAATGTAATTTTTCAATGAGAAAAGCCTTTTAACCTTACAATTTTTATTAATTGAAGTGTTAACTTTTTGTAAAGCTGTATTGTAATTATTAAAGCTGCTTATTTGTATTCTTACAGTTAAGTGCCTACAGTGCTGGCCTGCATTCTGTAGAATTAGTGTTAAAAGTTCAACCAAAGAATGTAAAAGCTTTGTTTAGGAAAGCTATGGTAAGAATATAACATCTTTTAATCCATAGATTTTATAATTACGATTTATAAATAGAAAACCATCATTTTGATTAGTTTTTTTTCACCAACTTAATTTATATCATGTTAGTAATGTTTTTGATTTTTCATTTGGGCATTCTAGAGCCCCCAATTGGTCCAGAATATTGAGGTTTCAATGTGCTTGATTTTTCGCATATTTCTGAAGATAATCTGAAGTATGAATCTTACGAAATATTGCATTCTAATTTTAAAACATACACACAGATTCCAGCCTAAAGTCTGATATCATAATTATACCTGCTGTAATTTTTTCTCTTCATGTACCCACCTTGAAGCTGGTACTTTTTGAGAGTAAATTTCCTTGATCTCATTTGTTCCTTCATCTGCTTTTTAAAACTATTATTAGTTTTAATATTTTGGTTTGCATGTTTTATTTTTAAATGCATATTGCAGTATTTCAAATTATTGAAAAGTTTTTTTATTACAACTTTAAAATGCTTAAATATTCAGATATTTTTTAATAGGTTGCATAAAACTTTACATTATATTTAAAAGGAGGGAAACTGTTATTTAGCTAGGTTACACTTTGCTCATACTTTGTTTTTAGAGTGCTTATTTTGAAGTTTAAAGTTGATTTTATATGAATATCTGTGCAGATCACACACACAATGGATGAACATTTATTTTGCTAGAGTCATCATGGGTCTCCTCAACAGCTGATTAGGATAATTGTTAAGAAATAAAACCCTCAAGATTAAAATATAGCTTAGTAAATACTTTGCCAAACTCAGCAGTTATGGTGACCAGCACAGAACCTCTAGTTATGTGTGCAATCGTCACCTTAAAAGAGGAAGTCCACTTAGTTATTCTGAAAGTGAGGGATGGTTGCATAAAGTAGAATATGTCTCTCTTGCACGTTGTACAGATGTTGCTGCTTTGTTCTATGAACGGGTCTTTTTTTATTACCGAATTATCCTCACACACTCTCACGAGGGCATTCAACATCCAGAGTATTTTAAGCAGCTTGCTTTAGAGGATATTCATAAAGTCCCATGTGACTCATTACAGATCTATACTGATGGCAGCATGGATGTAGGCGTCTCGGGCAGTGGAATTTTCATCAGAAAGGGGTATGGTATTAGGATCTGTAAGAGAAATCTTAACTACTACTCAGTTTTTGAGCAGAACTTTAGCTATTGAGGAGACTTTGAAATTTTGCTTTACTAAAAGTGTCAAGACAGATATTTGGATATTCAGTGATAGCTGCAGCTCTATTCAGCATCTGTCTGAATGCTGGAGGCATGGTGACAGACAATAAGTATTGTCCAGTTATTAAATAGCTTGAGTGCCGGTGTTAAGATTTTTTTCAGTGGGTACTGCTGCATGTGGATGACTGTGGGAATGAGATTGCAGATGGTTTGGCCCGTGAGGGCAGCTATAAAGATTCTATGCATGGTGACTGCCTTACTTTTTCAAAAATTGCTACACAAGTCGAACAAGATTTCGGTTCCTCTTGGAAGCAGGCCCCTGTACATGAGTGGTATGAAGGAAACCATCCTGGTGTGTCTTTGCTTGGGACAGGCAGCGGGTGAGATGAAATTACTCTTGCTAGGTTTTGCAGTGAACACACTCGAGCTCAATGCCATGTCTCAGGTCTTAAAATTTAGCCTTCTTGTCCGAATTGCAATGTGACCCAAGTCACTCCTGCCTATATCTTGGCTTGTATTGGTTGCCATAAGAGCCAGCTGCTCTCAAGTCCTGCTACAGTTCTTCAATGTTTAAAAACACATGGGTTTATGGACTTGATCTAGATGTTTCTGTTATTCAAGAGGGATAAGAAATCAACAACATTTATGCTTTAGGTTAAGAGTAAATATAACTTCAATTATAGCCAATTGAAAGTGCTCTGAAATATTTTTGTGTATTGGACCTGAGCAAAAAGAAATCTCCTATGTATTAAATTTCTGGTGCTAATTTTAATTTTCAATTGTTATGTGTCAAGTTGTTTATATTTGCCCAGATGGGCAATAACATTAAAATATATATTGATATTTTTATCGTCTGGCAATGGGGTTGCTATGAATGTGGATAAGTTATGTTTGAAAAAGAAAAAATGACACTTGAAATATTCATTATTTTAAAAAGAGACTACACTATGTATGTGTGTGTATTATAATTAAATAATAGAGAAAAAATCATTTTCACAATTTTTTTAATTAAGTATTCTCAAAAAGGTATATTTTATTGCATTATACTTTATTTTAATGATTAATGAAATAAGTTTCTTAGCTTTTGGCATTCACTATTTCTTTTTCTCATACAACTCAATGGCATTGAACTTTATATAAAATTGTACCTTATAATAAGCTATTTATGAGACACTGTATTCCAAAAAGTTAAAAATCGATCATGTATGATATTTTTTAAAATAAAAGAAAATAGTTCAATGAGCAAATATTGTACAAGTTTGGAAAATTTAAAGCAATAGAAAATATAAATAACAAAGACAATGTTTCTATTTTTATTTTATTAGAAGTCAGACATCATAAATGCTGTTTGTAAGAACTAACATTGTGAAGGTATTTTTATTCAAAAATCTAAAGTTGCAAAAAGTTCGCACCCAACTTTATCCTTGTATAATTATATATAAAATAGGGGAGGGGGAGTATTTTTTTAAATAAAATTTACTGAAATGTATTACAAAATCTATTTTAAATTACTAATAAATGATACTTGTCAATTATTGATAAAAAATTTTCTTCTATTAATATAAATAAATTTGTTACTTGAAATCAAGATTTTTCCTCCTAAAGAGTACAAGTGGTAAATTTTGAGAAGTTTTGTAGTTGCATTTATTTCTTTTGTGTATTTTTTATAATAGAATAATATGTTTTAAAAATTGAAAGTATTTTTTATATTGTATGTGCAATGAGAAAATTTAAACCAAGTATTTTTTCATTTTTATTTTAAGAAATTCTTCATTCTCCTCCCCTTTCCTATATTTGTAAAAGAAACAATGGATTATTCCTAAAAAAATTCATATTTTAGATTGGTTTTGATGTTAGTTGATATTTTTTATTTAAATTCTTTGGTCATTATGATCATTATTTGCATGTATATCTGACTGAATCCTTCAAGTGATTAATCATGATTTCTTAGATTTTAGGTGCTCAAGGATTCACAGACGAAGCCATTGTTTGTTTAAGATTTGCTGCCAGTTTAGAACCAGATACAAGAGTGAGTAAAATTTTATTATTTCTGTACTATTTTTCTTTAACAGTTTTTGAAATCATATGCTTGATATTTGAAGAATTTTTATTTAATTTCACTTGTCAAAATGAGCTAATTTTGTAACTGAAAACGTCTACATATATTCAACAATCTCTGTTTACATGGGGAATCTGAATATTTTTTGAATTCCCTGCAGTTGATATTCTCAGTTTTAATGCAGTATATTGCAATAACATATATCATGGCAACTGATGAAAGAAATTGAATTAGATATAAGAAGAGAAATAAGAAACTGATTTAAGTTAGAGTTGAAGTTCTGATTTAAGGGAAGTGACTTATGACCCATTAAGCTCAGAATATATTTATAATAGAATCAAAGTGAGATTCTAAGAAAATTGGAAAAACATTTCACTTCAAATCTTGTTATATAATTTTTTTGTTAGAAATAATTTCTTGAAATTGAAAAAAACTAGATTCTTTACTAAATCAATAGACTAGTAGAAAATTAATACTCAAATAATTTTAAGATTTAATTTAAACAGGAAAGATTTTGTTTTCTGTAAAATATTCATGTGTACTTTCAGAACCACATTAAAACCAAAATCATAGCTTACTAAAACTGATAAACTCTCATATTCTGACATTCCTACTTATACCTTTAAATTTGATACTGTTCTTTATATTGTGACAGATTTGTGTATTAACTTTGATCATGGTAAATAATTTTAAAGTAGAATTAAAAAAAAAATTACAAAACTTTTTAGTATATATTTTTAGGATCTACTTACTAATGAAAAATAATGCAGTTGTATTATTGTAGCCACAGTTTTTTCACATTCTAAAGTTTCCCATACGTTGATAATCAGATGTTTTGGAAATGCTTTGCTGAAAAGTATTGCAATATATGGATGCATTTGGTATAATGCATTTTGATTGTGGAAAACAAAAAAAGTTGAATAGGAATTTATGTTTAATGTGTTTCATATGTACTTTTAGCACTTTGCTCTTTTTACTAAAAATATTGTAAAATAAACAAGTTCATGTTCTAATAATTTGTAAATATAGAAATTAGAAACAAAGTATATATTTGTATATTTCTATGAATTTTTAAAAGAGCATTATACTTTGTATGTCCATTGTGTATAAAGTACTGAAGCAGACTTCTGAATTTTTTTCCTTCTATAAAAAATATTAATCCCTTTGATAATATTCTTTTAAAAATTCTACAGTTTGATTTTTGCTTAGACATATAAAGTAATCTAATGTGCACATATGTAGTAATTCTGTAGAGTTAAATTAAAATTTGTTACTTTTGTTAAATTTGAAATTTTGCTCATTTAAGGCGTTTACAGAAGAGTTTTTCAAAGTTGAACAATAATTATAAGAACAGTTCATATAAAGGAATAGAAATTACCATCCCTAGAGGAATGTATCTATTTGAATTAAAGAATGCTCCTGGAAACCTACTACTGCCTCAATATTATGTTTTAAATAAAGTAAGCTGAGAAATGAAGGGTTAGTTAGTAATGTAACCACAGTAACTAAAGAAGCAAGAATTTAAGACCACCTAGAGAAAAAAATCTGCTATAAGGGAATCCCACATCTAGAAATTTTTGTATAACAAAATAAACTTTCAAGTAAAGTCAGTACTTTATAGCACCTCCTTTGTTTTAATCTCTGCTGCAATCCTGTTAAACTTGCTGTGAATTAGAGACTGGCCGTGAGGTTTGGAAACCTCTATACACTAGCTTATTTTTTATTATTTCAACAAGTTTTGTAGCACTGGATGGTTGCTTTTCCATTGTTTTATTTCCCCCATTACATGTCAGATTCTCAATGGGATTCAAATCTAGGCTGTTCCTGGTCAATCAAATACTTGGATTTTTTCTTCTATTTAATAATCCTTAACAGCCCTTTTGACCTGTGATGAAAAGCTCCCTCCATGATGCTTGAAAAGTGAACATGGATGAACATTCATGTGAAGCTTCTACTTCTCATGTAACAAATTATCGTATTTGCTTTGACTCATAGTGGTAAATACAAAGCAACAATGCATGAGTTTCTGGACTGATTTTTATTCCTATAAGGGTCATCATTTTTAAAATGAGAATAAAGCCTTCATTAAAAATGCAAACTGCTATAAAAGTTGGTGCAGAAGTCCATAATAATAAATTCAGAGATTCATTATTATTTTGGAATCCTGACCCAGTAAGTGATGGAACATGATCACAGGTATACGGAGGATCCCTATTGTCTATTGTTTGATTCATTCCGACTGAGTTGATTTATATGCCACATTACTTTTTAATACCTATATCTCCAAAAATAATTTTAATTTTGAAAAATTCTCTTTAAGTACATATTCTTAAATGTTTAAGCTTTGAAAATATGAAAGAAAAAAATCGATTTTTCCAAATTTCTAGACTAGAATATCCCCTTAATGTTTTGCGTTAAGTTGTAAGATGCTCACTACATATAAAATTCCTATTATTAAAGTTGTCTGTATCATTATGATATATATAGTTTTTAGCACTTCTGCAAATTATTATCAATTTGTATCATTTATAAACCTATAAATCAAGCCTTATGAAATCCACTTGTGTATGAGAAATTAGTATAAGAAAAAATTTTTTAATTCATTGAATGGGGATTTTTTTACATGCATAATTATGTGTGTGTTTTTATCACTGTTTTAACTGAAGATTATTGATTGTGGTGATATATAGAGAAACTTAGCTACATTATTATATAATTAATGTAATAAAATGCTTGTATATTTACAAAAAAGTAAATATGCAAGCATTTTATTACATACATGTGTATATATATATTATCACATTTATATCACATAATAAAACATAGAATATCTGTTTTACATATGTATCTTCTATATATATATATATAAATTTGTGTGTCTTTATACCTGTTTTCATGAAAAATTATTGATTGTGATGATATATAGAGAAGCTTAGCTACTTTATATTATGTACTTAATGTAATAAAATACCTGCATATTTTCAAAAAAGTAAATATACAAGCATTTTATTACATATATTTATATCATAATAAAAAATTAGAATGTCTGTTTTACATATATATCTTGGGGAAATTTTGCATGCATTGAAACTTGTACATAACATAGTTTTAGGTTCTCAAGGCCCTAAACTGCAATTTTATCAATAAAATAGGTACCATCAAAGGTACTTTAAATCATTCACATGCATTCAGCTACTTTTAATTAACTAAATATTAAATCAGTTTTGTTTAAAATAAAGTTTAAGGTATCAATTTATCTGAATATAATAAGCTTCTACAGCTTATTTTTGCTCTAGTTTTTAGTTCCAGATGAATATTTTGTCCATTAATCATTAGGGTAGTTTAAAGGGTTATTTTATTGAGGCATCAGTTAAAAAGAAGTGAAATTCTCAAATCTTTCTCTTTCATTGTAATAAAATTATGTATCAACTCTTATTTTAAAAATAAATTAGTGTAGGTAGTAAAGTGATATTTGGAAGATTAATTTTTTTAAGTATCTTAGAATTAAACTATATAAAACTTAACATTTTACAATACCTTATATTGAAATACAAGAATTGATTATAATTTATAATTATATTTATGTGAGATGTAATTAATTATATATATTATTTCTTAGTTTCAGTGTCAGGGTCTTATAAAATCATTTCATTACATACAAAAGCTTGTCTTCACTTTGCTGTCTCTTTTTTCATCAAACCTTGTTAGTGCAATGAAGTGTAATACTTACAACTTAATATCAAGTCATTTTTTAGAAAGATTTAATTTTAATTACAAATATTTTTTCATTTTATTAGGTTAAATTTCCAATGTTCTAACAGAATTTTATGTGGAAAGTTTAGTACATTCATTTGATTGTTGAAAATTTAATATTAGAAATTAAATCATTATTCATTATAAATTTTTAAATCAACTTGTTTTTCCCTGTGTATTAAATGTCACCTTAAAGAAAGCTTTTGATTATTGATTGTTGATCTCTTATGAATTTCAGATTATTCAAGTTGAGCTCAATAAATTTGAAAACAAAAGGAAAAAAGAAGAACAATCTCAAAAGGCAATGTATCAAAGAATGTTTCCTCAAACATCTCCCAGGAAGTCTTCTTCTTTTTCAAAGGTAAAATTAAATATCAATATAAATATTTAACTGAAATAAATATTACATTTCTGTATTAGAAATACCTGCCAACTTTTACGCTTTGTGCATAAAATTTACACTTTTCAGCTTTTTATCACTCCTGGATGGTTCATTTTTATGCATTTTCACAAAATTTTACGTTATCGGACAACTTTTTCTCCTCTACAGCTTTTATTCATTGTTTTATATTAACAACTATTAGAAAATTAGACTGAAATCATAGAGTTCGTAGCCAATAAGTTTTAAAAAGCTATGAAGTGTATCCTTTTTTTCTGCATATTGTATTTCATTAGTTATTGGTTCTTAACTGATTCATAGGTATGGTTCTATTAAGCAAAGCATTTGTATTTTTTTCTTTTTCTGTAGTAACTTTCTAGAATTCCACTAATTTTGTGCTTTGCACATGCTTGTATTCTTTGAACTCATGTGATCGAACAATTTGTTCCTCGTTGATTGTTCTGTTGACTAATTGTCTAACACAGGCAAAATATACTTTCAAAAAATATAAAAAGGAATTCAATTATATTACCACATCCCAAAAAGAGAAAAATATGTATTTTGTGATTTAGTACTGACAATTGCATTTCTTATGAAGTTCGATATAATATTGATCGCCAGTCGCAAATAGGAAATCAAGTAGCAGTTGCAAAATTTGATAATTTTTCAAGGACAATGTCTAGTCAAATCTATTCATTTATGAAGTACTGTTTATATATTTTCTTGTAGAACATAATGTACCTTTGACTGCAGTTGACCATACTGGTCCTCTTTTTAGAAAATATTTCCACAATCTGATATTGTTGAGTAGTATAAATGTGGAAACACTAATACATCCACTGTGATTAGTGAACTAGCTAGTCTGAAAGAATATATGATTAAAAAAATGAAGCAATGTTCTTTTACAGCAGCATCTAATGGCAGTGATGGTATAAACTATAGAGAGCATATTGCATTGTGGTCACATAATTTGATTCTGCAAAATGTGTAGTTTAAAGTGGTCTTACAATTCCAAATTCGATTGAGAATTCCTCTGAGGAGAATGTTAGGCAGCAAATTATGGATGAATTTAATCTCACATTTTTTAGCTTCATTTATGGCAGTAATGCTACTAGAATGCTATAGAGAAAAAGGAGTTATTACTTATTTATAGGAAAAGAGTAAATTAGTAATATATGCAACCCAGACACATTTGACATGAGAAAAGGGTGCTGCCACTTTTAAATTAAAAGTTACAAGATACTTGTCGATATATTGTACTATCTATAAAGCTTTCTGTGAAATAAAGAAGGCTTAAAAAATATAAAGCATTTATGTACTCATAATTATCCCCACTTATTCATAGTCTTTATGTCAACTTCTAACTTGGTTATTTACCTTTCCGAATGTGTGATGTGATTTCTTTTACAAATATACTTTAAAAGATGAGATGTTTCCCTGCATTTTGATTGTAAAGCCATTGCTTCATTTTTTGTAATTATATATAGGCCTTTAAATTTATCTTAGTATATAAATTTTTATGAAGCAAGTCTATATATAAAAGTAATTTCCTCGGAGTAATTTACATAACAAAATATCTTAGAAATTTTTTTCACAATATTTTAAAAGTATTTGTATATTATTCATTGTTTTATAAAATTAAAAATGTTATTTCAAGCGAACTTTCTAAAATAGTGCATAAAATTATGCTGTTAACATGTTAAATTTTCCTTGTAGTGCAGGTTATGCATTATGTTAAATTTTCTCACTTTCAAAAGTTGGCACAGGTTTGAAATTTTTTTTTCAAATTATATTAAATCATTTAAAAACAAATACTGCTGAAATTTTTGTTCTGTGATGTTTTTATAAATTTGTGGAAAAACAGCATTAATTTGTTTACATGCACATACATGCATATAAATATATGTATTGAAAATGTGTAAAAATATTGAAAAAGAGAAGAAAGAGAGAGAGAGATGGCAATTTGCCATAAACAAGAAAGTGAAGGAAAGGACTTTATAGCTTTTGATAACTATATTCCTTTTATTCTAATTTATTTCAAATAACTTGAAATATCAAGCAAAATGGAATTTTTTCCTATTTCAAACAAAAATTCCTTTGAATATTTTTAATATATTGCTGAGTGGGTGCATATCGCACTTCCACGCCACTGGTTCAGGCTCAAACTCTGGCCTGGGCAAGTTCGACTCAGCCTTTCATCCCTTCAGTGGGTTGATAAAGGAGTACCAAGCTTTCGTCAGACTGACCTCCTGAATGAAACATCTGCTCATGCACCTTACTGCTCAAAGTCATGAAAACTGAGCCATGCACAGTAAGTCTTTGCCCTCTATTAGCTATTGCACCACTGAGTTTAGTTTAGTATTCTTATATACTCCAAAATTCATTATCATTGAGGAAAAAATTAAATTTTTGTGACTTTATTCAAATTTAACCCTGACATGATTTTAATTAAAATTGTTTTCATAGAGATTAACTAATTACAACCAAGTTTGATTTTGTTTATTGTAAAATGTTTAGAACTTCTGTGTAATTTTATTGTAGTAAATTATAATATGATCATGGCATCATGTACTTTGACCTAAAATTATTATGAGTTTTGCTCTTTATTTGAGGCAAAGAGGTTTATGAATTTTTTTTTACATTAAAATTAGCTGCAAAGTTATATATATATGTATAAATTTAATATGTTGAACATGTAGTTTTTTTCAAAGCCAGGGAAATTTATTTAATTAATTGTTCAATATCTTTAGAATTGTTTTACACAAAATTTAAAGCTTTTGAATAACTTAATAGAAGCAAATACTATCGTACAAAGGAAAATTATTATTATTTTGTGTTCATGGCTCTATATATATTCGTTTTTCATTAAGAAATGCAAAATTTAAATAATGATTATAAAAAGTTAAGATTCTTTTTTGTACAGCATTATGTGCATGATCTAACTCTTCTTATATATTTTTTGTTACAGATAATTTGCAATTTATTATAATAAACTATTTACATTAATTATACATCTGTCTGTTACCAAAATATAAGAACCTCAGGTTTTGTTACTATTTAGCAAATGAATGAAACATTGCAAAGTACTCTATGAAGTTTTCAACAAAATGTAGCAGTTGTCATGTAAGAAATTCATTCTAAAAAATTGAAAAGTTTAACAAAAAAGATATTGAAAATAGCTGTTACAAAAATAAAAAGACCACATGTTGGAAAAGAAAGCTTTAGCTAATTTATTTGGATGTTGTGCTAAAGTTTTTTTTAAATAATGTAAAAATACAAGGCTTAACATTGAATTAATTGTACATTTAAATAATTATTTTGGAGAAACATTGTCCCCATTTCTTGGTGATATTTCTGTTCATATATTGAATGATATTAATTGTTGTATTTCATATACTTGGCAATACAATTATCCTCCTCCACCAGAAAGCTTTGTGTGAGATTTTGGTCTAGGCTGATGTGTTTGACTAAGATATAGCATAATTTTTTTCTTTTTTTAAATTAGTCTGTTAGTAATTGTGTTGTACAACTAGGGAGCATTATCTTTTAGAAACTTCCATTTAATTCCTATTAAAAATATGCCAAAACATATTATATTTCTGTATAACATCTATTCAAGTTTGCTATAAATTGTTTGTGTATTGCATTTTTGTGTTTATGAGAAAATGACCAACATCATAATGGATCCAGCTCCAATCCACCTATTGTCCAACAGTAAATCTCATGTGATTCTTGCCTAAGTCATGCCAGTATTAGTTATTGTCATATGGAATTTTCTACAAATTATTTTTTGTACAAAAATAATTTTCTTTTGCTTGCATTTAGAGAATATGATATTCTTTGTGTGCTTTAGATATGCTTTTCCCAGTGGCGTAACGTATACCCCTCATTGTGGGAGGCTCTAAAGCCTGACTAAGTATGTATTTGGGCTTGGGGCCCAGAATCTGAATTTGCAGGGGGGCCATAATATTCTCCGTTATACCACTAGCTTTTCTTATTAGTTTCTCAAGACTAGCACAAATGTTTGATTTTAAATTTTGTGATTCAGTTCCATGAGGTGCTTGTTTATTTGTCTGCTTTGCTATTTTATGAATCAACCGGTACTTTTTTCATTTCTAGCTTCAAAGTTGTTCCATTATCACAAGCTGATAACTTCTGTTTGTGACTAGATCTTTTCTGTTCGTACAGTTCCTTTTTATTCAAAAAAATTATGAATGGCAGTTTCAGAACAATTAAGAATTTTACTTGTTACATTATTCAGATTTTTTTTTCTGTCAAAAACAACTTTTTCACATCTACTTCCTGTAATCTACATTAATTTGACCTTTTACTTATAATAATAATAATAAACTGAGTTATTGATTTCTGATTGCCTTTTTTACTTTTTTCCCAACCTTTCTTGATGGGGTTGGATTGCAGTTAAACTTTAAACTAAAATCGTATGTGTTATTAGAAAAATAAAAAATGCTCTAAAATTCTTTTGTGACACAATGTTTTCAAAAATTTATTTATCTCAAAAAGATATTGAAGTTATTTTTTCTTTTCAAGTTTCAATCAGCATTAAAGAACTGTTTCATTACATGTGGTTTCTTCGAAATTCACATGCAAAAGGTTTAAATTATGAATGGTTTTATAATTTTGTAACAGATAGTACAATCAAGTAATAATTTGCTGCTGGAAGAATTTGCTAAGTTTAATTTCAATTGTGATTATATTGTTAAGAATTTTGTGTAAATAGTGTAAATAATTTGTATTTGGGTGTTTAATGCATTTATATTACTGTATGTGTTATACTTATTTCATGTTAAAATTGTACTATTCACAAGCAATGCCACCCTTTTACGTTATAATGGTGATTCAATGAGAACTTGGCGAAATCTTGGTGGTAGAGCCAATTTGGTGACCATGTTGGCGAGTTCAGAATCCTCTGGATTCTTCTAGAAAGTAGTGGATCTCTCCATTAACGTCATGCTTGATGACACGAGCGGTTATATTTCTGGAAGTTTCTGCCACGCTTATAAATAGGAGTGCCAGCTGCAACCAGTCAGTCTGATTTTATCCAGCGAATAGTGAGGATTGTTTTGACCAGCGATTAGCTCGGCTGTGTTTGTGAATAATTTTTTACTTACGTGTATTTTTAAACATTGATGATTGTGTTTGATTGCTGTTGAAGGTGTGAAGACCTTCGGGAATTTTCTTTGTGAATATTGCTGCTGAATCCTGTATTTAAAGGATTGGATTTTTGATAATACATTCGCATTGCTCTTAAAGAACTGTTTATTTTCTTTGTGATTGTTTTGCATAAAATCCTTGAATCTGGATCTACGTAACAATATATATATATATCTTTTTATTCCATTTTTTAAGAAATGCTTTAAATTTCATATGATTAGTAAAAGTAAATGTTATCTTTAAAATTTTAAACTTTATCTTTATTATTTTAAACTTTGTTTTGCCCAATGGATGGTAAAGTCTCTTTAGATCGTGCAGATCTATATCTCCAGCTGATTTATGTACGAGTTCAGATTTAGTATTGTTATGATTCTGTTAGGCTTAATTTATCACTTAACATATTTATATCTTTTAAAAAGATTATTCAGCTTTCCTTAAAAATTACTTATTTTAAATGATCTCTTAAAATTTGAATTCAATTTGACTATCACTTAATTTTTCATGCAATTATTTCTTTTCAATGTTACATACTGAAAAATGAACTGTTTTGTTTAGCTCAGTGTTTGCTTAAATATATTAATTATATTTCATTATAACATATGCTACTGATATTCATCAGAAAAGTAATGGCTATTTTACAAGATGTATGTTAATGAAATATATATATAATATAGCATACACTTTGTTATTATATATATATATATATTAAAATTGTTTATAAAATGTTTTATTTTCATACTTGTAATGATTTCATAATTAAGATGGCTCTCTTTATATATATATATATATTGTGTGTGTATTATATGCTTTTATTATTATATTGACTAATATATTTTTTAAAATTATGTATTCCTATGATCAAATATAAATACTAGTTTAACACCAGTCTCTCTCTCAAAATAAGTTTTTAAATTAAATATTTTTAGTTAAATATCTTTTCCATCACTTATCTGCATTTAAGAATTTAAATATATACCAGGCAGTGAATTCTTAATCTTTGCCTTAGTTTTCTGATTTAAATTCTTAATCTTAAGATTTATATATGCAAATTCTATAAAGGGAATATATGTATACATCTTTTTTAGGCTTTGAAATGGAGTTTGGTCACTGGAAGTGTGTTAGCAGTAGCTGTGGGTATGGCTGCTTATCGACAGTATCACAGCTGAAAGATGAATCAACTGTTAATTTTTTTCTTGTTAAAGCTCTCAATTCCATTCCTTAAAATCCATAACTTTTTTCTAAAAATAAAAATACATCATGCCATATTTTGAGGAAGAAAAATGTGAATGGTCATATTTTTAAAAATCTTAAATAATCAAATTATACAAGCCCCCCTTCAAGCTATGCTTTAAATTTGTGCTATGATAATTAATTTTTCTTATTAATGAAATAAGTTTTAATGTTCCTTTTATTTTTGAATCATTCTTTAAATTTTTTTATATTTCTTGTAACTTTTTGTCTGTTTTTTGACAGTTACATTTTTTGAAACTAAATGTAGCCAAGAAATTTTGAAAAGCTCTAGTAATTGCATGTGCAATTATTCGCAATGTCTTTATTTTGTATTTAATGATATATTTTTTTTCTTTCATAGTAGGGTCATTAAGTTTTTATGTTCTTGTTTGCTGAACATAATTAAATTATAAGTTTTGAGAAATAATTAAGAATAATCATGTATATTTGTAATGAGTAAAATCAAAATTATTTAGCGAACGAATGAGGACTTGCAATCAAAATTTATATTTATATGAATCATCCAAATCTTCATAAAAATTAATATTATCCTTGTGCTGTATAAAAATGTTTAGGTTACTTCATTTTTGTAATGATTTTTTTATTGCTTAACAAAATTAAATTTAAAAGATAAATTTTTCCCCTCTTATTAAACAATTTGAAATTTAGTGTTAATAAAATTTCTGAATATTGGTAATGATAAAAAGCAATAAGATATGAATTTATGTAAGGTTAATCATCTGTTGTAAATGTTTTTTATATCAATTACATATGTTTGAAACCATGTTAAAAGTGTATATGTGATCAACTCAAGAATATTTAGGGAATCTGTAATATATTAAAAGAAAAAGTTATATATATTTACAATAACATTAAAGGATATTTATAAGATTTCCTTGCCTCTGATTATTTATTATTATTTTTTAAATTTTATTTCAGACATGATTGTTTAAGGACTGCCAATAATACTAAATGAATTAAAAGAATCATAGCAATTCATCTTTTACAGTGCTTATCTAAAAAAAGTATACAACTAAGGGATAAATGTTTTTATTTATTTTTAATAATTAGTCATATTTCTTAGAACTACAAGTAATTATGTATTAGTATAAAAATTTCTGTAGATTTTTTTCCTATTTATATTTTTTATTGCTCCTTTCCTATCTCCTCTTGATTATGGTCCTGAACTTATGGCCGACATGTCATGAGCCACAGAAGACCTTCTGTGTAGATGGACCGATGCATATTAAATCCGTTGTTGCTCAAGGTCCTCCTATTGATTTTGTGGGGTAGTTTAGAGAGGGTGCCAGCTCAGTGTTATGCTCATCACTTGACCATGGTTAAAAATTAGGAAGTCCATTGCCGTTGCTTTATAGTGCAACATTAATAAAACACTCAATCACTCATTCCCATCTCCTCAAGTATGTCAAAAAGGTTTTACCTTCTGAGTTAAAATCTTTATTTTTCACCCAAAATAATTTATTCAAGTTTATATATTTTGGATAAAAATATGTAAAATTAAGATTTTCCTAATTTCAATATCTTTATCTTCGGGGTGGCTGATTATATAACAATTTCAAATCCTAATTAGATGTGATTGTATTTTTTAGCCCTGGATATAGTTTAAGGCATTTATATACTATAAATTATACAATCTAACTTTTTTTACCTGAGAATGTAAATCACTATTGTGTATATGATGTACTTTTTAGAAAAATACAGCTTCTTTTCAGTATTTATTGCTATTTTTCTCAGCAACCCTATTTTTTAATGTTTTTTAATAAAAAATAATTAAGGAAGGGTAACATTATAATATCTGCCCCCCTTTTTTTTATTTATTCTATAGTATTTCTACATTAGCATTTTCAGTATTCCTAATAATTGTCTGAGTATACCAAATCTTGTGCTACCTTTGTTTTTTTTTTCTGTTGGAGGTGTTTTACCCATTGGTAATGGAACAACTTATAGTGTATTTTGTATTATTTCATTCTACATCGATATTTCATACATTCTACATTGAAATTTCTTTTATAAGTGGATTGAGATTTATCACTGCTAATCATATTATCATTTATTATCATTATACAATCTTTAAAAAATGTTTTAATTTTATTATAAAGAATGTTTTAGTTATATTTTTCATATTTGAAATTTAGCAAACATTACCTGAAAATTTAATTTTTAAAGAGAAAGATAATGTAAAAGGAACATATCTAAAAATATTAAAACTTTCTCTTTAGAGCAGTGCAATATATTGCTGAAAAATGTGAGTAGTGATCATTTGGCAAATGTTTAAAAAAGGTAAGGGGATCTTTAAACAATTAAAATAAATTGATTTATTATAAATTGATAAAATAGAAACCACATGAATCAGTTGTGGAAGAAACAAAAGTTTGTTACAAGTTTACTCTTTAAAGGAAATTTAACTGCATTAATCATGGTTGTATGTTGTGTAATCCAATAACTAAACTCTGAAGTATAGAAGAAACTGAAGTAAGTATGGTAGAGAAAATGATATTGGAATGCATACACAATTTAAGCATATGATGGATTGTAGTCTTTAATGTTTTCTTGATTATTGAATATTCTGTTTTCAAAATGGTACAAGTATTAATATTTTTTGCAATTTTTAGGGACACAATTATGAAAAGGGTTAAATGTAGTGTTTGGAGTATATCAATTTGTAATTTGTAGTATCTAAATCACAATATTTCAGGACATGTGTTAATACTTACAGAAAATTTAATTGACAAAAATTAATATATTTACTGCATATCATACCATAAATATTAAATCGGGAATAATCACTATCATAGAAGTAAAGGATAGGATACTGAAATGTTTTTAATTAAATATGAATTTATATGTGTAATTTTTCGTTTTTTTTGAATTAAGCATTGCTATAAAAGTAAGTTTAATCTCCTTGAGATTACATTCGTCTCTTATCTGTGTTTTATATTGTATACAGTATGAGATGTTCATATGTGAATAATGAATAGGTGGATAAATTGTCGGGTATAATTCTTTATAGTTTTTTGAGTTTTCATAAATATGAAAAATTTAGGGGGAAAATGAGAAATTGAGAGAGACTTAACAGTATAAAATTTTTAACAATTTTTATATTGAGGCACAAATTTTTAAAAAAAGTGAAAATACTGGCTCCTATCTTTGTGTTTTTATTAACTAGCAGACATAATATTTCTATCTTCGAACTTTTTCTTCGATTTACTGTCAAATATTTTGTTTCTATAAACAGTAGTTTTCATAAATATATTTTTCTTTATTTTCTGTGTTGAAAAGTACTATGTCCTTTGGCTAAAATATTTAAAATTTGATAACAGTATATGTGGAGTTGTTGGTTGAGCTATCTTTTATAATTGGTTTATAAAAAGAAAAAAAATTAAAGCTATTTTTTTTTCTCTCATTTTTTTTATATTATTGACAAGACATGTGAATATATACAGAAGGAAATTAAATATTTGAAATCTTACCTGTGTGTGTGTGAAATTTCGAAAGTATCAGACTTTTCTGATATTAAGTTTGTTTTATTCATTCTTGAGCAAATCAGGTAGCCTGAAGTAGTAGGCCCCATAGCAATGCAAATATCAACTATATTTAATTTAGGATTGGATGGTTATTTTTTAAAATTCCTGGTTCAGTATTTTTTACTTCAGGCTTCAAATGGCGGTAACATGTTAGAAAATAGGGGCTATGGCCATTAAAGTTGAAATAAATTTGGAATTTTAAGGTTGGGTGATCTTTGCTAAGAAAAAGATATCTGTTGAACTTTTTATACGAAAATATAAAGCAGTTAAACAAAAATATTAAGGGGAGCAGAGTTTTTGATTAAAAGAAAATTATAAAATTTAACTACCTTCGCACACATTTATATTCTCTATTGTCTTGCTTCCTTGGTATGCAACAAATAAGTCAGCTGAATTTAAATACATCTATTGTTTAAACATAAGCTTTTCTGATTTTACTTGTATTTACCATAGAGTTTGTAGTAGGATAGTTGCAATACTCTTTTTTTTTTTCCCCTTTAGAAAATTTGAAAGTTAGATACAGGTTCAGTGATCTTTTGCTCAAAAATGAATATCATCTTCCTCAATTGATAACACATTTATTTTAACAAATGTTTTTGATTTTTCAGAGGTTTGCATTGAAGATACTTTTCAGAGTTTGTAAAATCTTTACCCCCCTCACCTTTTGCCGGGAGTTGCTTTCGTATCTCTTAAATTTATTTTTGTCTTAGGATGGTAGGATTCCTTGCTATTCAGGATATGAAAACTTAAATTCTTAACCTTTAAATTAAAATTTCATTTTTTTTTACTTTGCAGTTTATTTCTTTTTTATTTTGCATTACTAGTTAAATATATTATTCGCATAGTTCGCGTTGTGGCTGGAAATTGAAAGAACAGCTTAGGCTTTCTAGTTGTCCAAAACTCTCAATCTATGCTTCTTGGTCTTGACCTTTTTTGTAACAGTTCATTATTATCAGAAGAGCTCTGATGGTTGGTGAATAGCCTCCACAGTAGCCAAGTAGTCATGATCACAAACTCTAGACCAACATTATTTCTGTCCTGTCTTAATTTCCAATCCTGATGCAATTTAAGATCTGTCGAATATAGGGGCTGATGCTCGTGTCAAGGCTCAAAATCTTCACGTTGGTATTATGTGGAAGTTTGGGGAGGTGACTAGAGAGGGTGTCATTTTCATCATTTGACCTTGGTTCAAAATTACATTTATTGCCAAAAACCTGTGTGATTCGATAAATGGTTAATATCATGGTAATTAAGATCGTGGACTTCGTGACTGATTGCATGCTTAGAATAGGATAGTAGTTGTTTTATTGAATTAATTTATTGTTATGTTGGAGTTTCACACTCATTTATTTGTCACAAGCTGTTTTGAACATATATAATTTACGCATACCATTCTGTTTAGTTGAGGTGCTACTCTTTTCAAATTTTACATTTTTAAATATATTTATTCAAAGAAATAAAAAAATAAAAAATTAATTAGTAGTTTTATTATCTTATCAAGACACTCCGAAGTCAAAGATATATATAATTTTTGTTGTAAATAGTTATCCATAGAAATTTGTTCCTTTCTATAATTAGGTTTCTGTCCATTCGAAATCCAATAATCCTAATTATAGAACTGATTTAGTTTTGGAAATTAGACAAACTTTTTAACGTATAAGCATTTACAATGAAAGATATTTCGATATAGTATTATATTTACTTATTTACCTCTAGTGTAATCTTAGTTTTATACTTACATTTTAAAAATTTATATGTTTTAAAATAATTTTTGGAAAGACATATTTATAACATATATAAGTATTCATATGAGATGAATTTATCATAAAAAATGTTCTCAATGAAACAAAGATTTTAAAGCTCAAATTTATAGAACATTAATTTATTTGAAGAATTTAAAAACAAAAACATTTTATTATAATTAATAAAAATCTCATGCAATTCTCTGTCGCAATTATATTTTAAATATCTTTTTTTCCATGTTTGATAAGTCAATCTAATCCACTATAATTTCTTCGTGGGTAACATACATTGTTTATTAACTTCGCTCTTTGATGAAACGCGAGGGCTATTGACGTAACTTAGTAATTTTGCACCACAGTCAAATGACAAGAACGGCACCTGAGCTGGCATATACTCTCCGAATTTCCGCATGTTAATGTGAAGATTTTGATTTCAACAGATTTAATGTGTATTAGCTTCTCTTAACAGGCAGATTTGTAGTGGCACTAGAGCTCGCAACATGCTACTCGATATAACACTAATGACGAATTCACAATCATAAAATGACATGATAAACCGTGATAAAATTTTGTTTTCCTTGTGCCATCTAAATGAAGCATGCGTTACTTGAAAATATTAGTCCAGCACATATTAGGGTTTCACTGCGGAATGAGAGATAATAAGCTGAAAATTCGTATAGACCTTTATTTTGGCACTAAATGTTATCTCAAAAGTTTCATAAAATATGTGTCCGGTCTTAAGATATTTAAAGTAAAAAATCGTTTTTGTAAATATCTCATTTCCTATGGCTTATGCTAGTTACATCTTTATATATTAAATCTTCTGTGTGTGTGTATGTGACTGAATTCCTCCTAAACGGCTGGATCGATTTGGATGATATTTTTATATGTGGGTTCAAGTGGATTCGAGAATGATTTAGATTCTCAATTCGGTCCGATATCGCAATTAGTTAAAAATGCGCCAAAATTATGTAAGGGCGTGCGATTGTTCATAAAAAAAATCATGGGCAATATTTTGAGGCCACTATTTTGAGTGGCATACTTCAAGGTCAAGTTGTACTTCTACCACAGATCCCTATGATTCTTTCAGACTCGCCTACCCATTCAAATGTTTGCAATTTCCAATTCGCTTGGCATTTGCGATGAGTCATTAATAAGTCACAAGGTCAAACAATGACGATTTGTGGCTTAGATTTAGAAAACCCTTGCTTTTCGCTCGGCCAATTATATGCTGCATGTCCGAGGTTTGGCAAACCATCGCATTTGTTTGTTTACACCTCTCAAGAATTAAACAAAAACATTGTACATTCAATGGCATTACGATAAATTTATTTTTCGTGCATTAAAAAAATATACCTGTTATGAAAATAAGCTCAACTTTTTTACCCTTTAATCAAAACAAGTTTAAATTTCTATTCAGAATAGCTTCCATATTCAACTTAGTTCATAGTAAATACATACTCACATGCAATCGATAGGTCGAATTGTGGTAACTGTACATGTGATGATGTCAGGTATTGTAATAACTTTCTTTATAAAAAATTTCATCAAAACGGTCCAGATCAGAGTTGCCAGAAACTTATGCAGTAAAGTAGCTCGAAGAGGGAAAAGTAGCGAATCGTTTTCGCTTGCAATTCATAAATAAATTTTTTTTAATTTTCTAAAACTACGTTAAAATGCTTAATTATTTAGTTCATTTAAAATACATTCAAATTCTTCCTGCTAAGTATCGTGATCTGCTGTGTCTTTTTTATAAATATCTGAACTATATTGAAGCATTTGTGGAGAAGGAATGAAATCAACGCAACAAGTCCCTCATTCTTCCAAAGTCATTTTGATTCTGAGAATTGACTCAAACAGTTCGAGGCACATTCGATTCCTTAATTTTGTATTTTTTGACGTCACTTTGGAAAATGCCCTTTCTACAGTGGCATTACTTATGGGTAGGCTGTAAAGCTTTAAAGCAAATATATCTAAATATCTTAAAAATGGATTTCTAACTGCTTCTTTTATATTAAAAATAGGATACCAAAATAATTCTCCATTTAAAAGCTCAGATTCAGATAGAAAAACATTTTCAACTGTATGTTAAAAATTTTTCTTCATTGATTCTCCAGAATATATAATTTAGATTGGTTTGCTAATTCTAAAGAAAAAAAAAAGGATGATTTGAGTTAAAAAAATATCAGGGGAAAAATTCTATCTTTTATAAAGTTCCCTAATTTGAAGGGATTCTGCTTAAAAATTGCTCACATGAAACATTGAGAAAATTACATCTTTAAAAGATTTCCTTAGTAGATTCTGTAGAAATTATTTTTTAATTTGCTTGTCAGTTTATTCAAAAAGACATCCATCATGTACTTCAATAGGCTAATAAATGCTTGTTAAATTCATGTCAACTTGGAGATTCACCCATTTAGGGTATTCTTCTTCTTAAAAGAGTAGGGTGCAATCTTTTAATGCTTTCAGTAATTTGCAATGATTAACATGATCACTTTGAAGAGTAATTTATCCCAAATTCTCAAAATGGCAGCTGTATTTAACAATATTTAATTATATCCTTGTATTAATTTGCAATTAAGAAAAGGTTGGAGTTGGAAGAGAGATCACAGAGGCATTGGGTAACGGAGAATATTAGACCCTTCAAAGTCACTTTTGACCAAAAGTCCCAAAAGATTGACGTCAGTCAGGCTTTGAGCTCCTAGAATCAAAAGAGTGATTAACCAGGGTCTGCACTTAAGAGGCCATTGGAGATGTTCAAAGATGCACCGCAAATGCTTTTGGGTTCTCAAAGCGGTTGAGCGTATTTTAAGAATGGCTCGGCCGCTGGAATCTTGAAGGCGAAAGCATCTCTAGAATGCGGAATTTACGTCGATCCTTGAGGATCAGATTTTTATCACATAATCTCTCAAGATAACGAGTGCTTACTTTTGTCATTGTATGCAATTATAAGTCCAGTGCTGCAACGTAAATTAATTACAAAATAGATTTTTATTCTTTAATTCAACGCAGTACCGTTGATGATAATTATACAATTTACTTAGTTCTATAAAAATTTGTCCTTTCACAATTACTTTTCCGGTATAATATTTATGTAGAAATTCTCTCAGCCTATTTTTTAAGAATATTACATGTTTCATTTTCATGCTTCTATCGAGATTAGAAAGAACCCCATCATTTCTTTTTTTCCTACCACTTGCAGTGGAAAAAAGTGGCGAGGGAGGATAGTCCCGCTTAGATATGCTCCGATTCGTGGCGGTGGCGAGAAGGAGAAATTATAGCGTTTCGTATCGTTTCGGAGTTGTGAAACATACTGCAACTTCATGTTTTTTTGGGGGAAAACAAAAGGGTCTCTTTTTTCCCCCGTTTTTTCCAAAATTTGTTCCAAAACTTTTATTTTGGTTGAAAGTAGCAAAAAAAAAGGGGATTTTCCCAAATTGGAAAGCCTTTGCAAAAGTAGCAATAGAATAAAAAAAGTAGCGGAAAGATTTAAAAGTAGCAAATTTCGCAAAAAAATCCCGACCCGGCAACACTGGCCCAGATTGTTAAAACTATTCAAAATGTTTGCAATTTTCGGATTTAAGACATTTGTACAGGAAACGTCTGTCGGGCCCCGCTATTGAATAACTTCACGGGTTTATTGGGGCTTTGTTGACTTGAGGGGTTTGGGGTGTGGATTATCATTACTGTTTTGGGTTTGGGGCATTATATATCGCCAACAAGACTCGCACTCCCCTTTTTATGCAATGTTTGCACAGAACAGTTTTCTTCTTGGAATACGAGGGTAGTTGATATAAATGCGGGGAAAATTCTCTAAATATTCCCAATGAAAGTTTTTTCCCCCCCTCTTTTTTTTTTTAAAAAAGCAATGTCTTTCACAACCACTAAATGCGTGCAGAAATAAAATGGGCTCTTTACAATGCGGATATTTATCAAATTTTTTTTAAAAAGTATATTTGAGTTTTTAAAATTCCCCTTTAACTTTTTAAAAAAACTGTTCTTGATGTGATTGAGTACGTCCAAATTAAAAAACGAGCAAATCAATATTTTTCTTACTAGGGCGGCGGGCTTGTGATGTTTGAAATTTTTAATAACTTTTTTTTTAAGATAAGAATATCTGCATCATTTTGGCCGGTTTTTTTATATAACAGATACTAATTTCCTTTAAATAGAGACTAAAGTAACCAAAAGAAGAGAGGTTGATTTCCCCACACAAAGTAATTAAACATTTTTTTTGGGCCCTGTTTTGGCAATATTTGTGGCCCCAATGTAAAATAGGATAAATTGTGTCTACGTTTGGGAAAGGGTGATCCGGGAAAAAAGAAAAAATAATCTGAGAAGAAAAAAATCCTTTTATTATTCTTGGGGGCTATTCGAGAAAACCTTTTCCCCCCAACAACGATGAAATATTTTCCACTTTCCGTATAACCACAAAAATCAACTCCGTTAAAAATTCTTTTCTGTTAATGTTTAAACATTGGTCAGATTTTTGGCGAATTTTGTTTTATCCAGGTACAAATGGTTTTCATATGCTAGAAAAAAAGACGTATGTAAGGGTTGCTGCTAACTCTTTTTTGAAATTGTGGTTTTTTTACATTTTTGTATACGGTCAATATATATCTTTTGGGTAACAATCTTTAATCATCCCCTGGCATGGAAAGTATTATAACATCAGAGTAGGGGAATTTATATCAGCATTGTCTCCAACATATTGTACTACCCTGTTTCCCGAGATAAAATCTAGGTGTGGATGTAACTGTTGGTACCGTACTGTACAGTTTTTACCATAGAAGCTGAAATCAACTTGTAGGCACATCCTATAAGTCTTTCAGATCCATATCTTTATGAGAATCGAAACTTTTATAGTAGTTGATAAAATGATCGTTCTCAAGTAAGCAGCCATTTTTGCATAACTTATTGAAGTGCTTTTGTTTTTGAATGAACTATTTTTCCTTTTCTGTTTCATTTATTACTTCCTGTAAAAATGCCATTGACCTTTTTGGATTTCTGATTTTCCTTGATTAACATTTTACTTGGAGGGGATAAGATTTGGGTTTTTCGTCGACAGATGACCGAATGTCTTAACGAATAGCCACAAAAGCCTTCTACAATTGCTTTTTTGGTTTTCCCGAAAAAATATGATTGTCAAAGAATTTACTTTTGTCGTAATTATTATATCTGTCAAATACTTTTGTTGAAGTCTCGTAATTATAGTTTTATCATCTGGTACCAGGTACCATACCCTGTCAGGACATCTCTGAGCTCTTTCAATGTAAATTGCGAATCGTAGTGATTTTCGATGTAATTAAAAATCTCTGACATAGCTTCTGAGACTTGATTATCTTGGCGAGGCTTTTTTTCAGTAGATGGTAGTCGATTTAAGAAATTAGTGTAGTAGAGTATATTTTGCTTCAGAAGCAATCAAATCCTACTTACAAAGTATACGATCTTTCACTAATTCTCCTAACAGAATCATTACGTTCTGCTTTTTTTTTAAAACATTGTTTTTAAATTCAAGAGTACTCACTTTACTGATCTTTCGCCTGTACTTTTTTTTAGACTTGACCACAAAATAAACAAAGCTTTTTTGAAATCTACTTTTATGAGGTACACAGGGTGTTGATAAATGTTCGCTGTTTTCAATGTGTCATTTCGATGTTGAAATCGAATGTTTACTAATGTACACTTTTCGACACTCAGTATGTACATTCTCGGGGTTGAAGAATATAAAAAATCAATGTGACCGTCATTTCGTTCGATAATGGCTGCTTTAAGAGTTTAAATCACGCCCTACATTAACAGGATCACCTTGCGATGAGGATTCATTACATATAAAACACAAATCAGCCATAACTCTCAAAATTTTCCGTCCGTCGTTGCCAAAATACAATTTCAAACTAACGAATAAACGTGGCTAGTAGAACCTGGTTTGTTGAAAAGGGGAAATTGGTTTTTACTATACAGATAAACATTTGTCTTTCAACTAGCTATAAATAGAACGTTCGTATAATAGCGGTCCACATGTCCATAATCTCTGTACAGAAAGAAACAAATTGGAAGGTTTATACATTTTAAAGAAATTGTACTTCATTTTTTTCCACTTTAAATGTACTTAGCATATATTAAAATATAATTAAAGTCTATAATTTCAGTTAACTATTTTTTAATTACACGAATGGATGAGGGTTATTAAAAATATATTTGATTAATGAAAACTATTACTAAATGTAATGTAATAATTAATAAAAGCCAATTGTTGGTAACTATATATATATTTAAGGGTTTTAAACTTTATACGGCGTATTATATCATGTGACTAACGGTTGACCTTGCATTATGCTGTAGATAGGTAAGCGCTGCGTATTCAACGCCCTCTATCTCAAAAATGGTTTGATGTATAAAAAATGTTTCAAACAAAAAAGCTATAGAAAATTTTATTCTCTACAGTATTTATATTAAATGTAAATAGCATTAAGCCATAGGAAACGACATATTTGCAAAAAACTGATTTTTTGACCTTAAAAATCTTAAGACGCGGACACACGAGATTTTGAGACTTTTAAGGCAACATTTAGAATGCCAAAATAAAGGTCTATGCGAGTTTTCAACTTATTATCTTTCATTCCGTAGTTGACGCTTATTTTTGACTAATAAGATTGGACTATATACCGAAACTCACTGAGTATTAGCTTCTTAAATACTTAGCTCATTTGTAGCATAAAAAACATTTACGGAAATCTAGTGTCGTTAGTTATTTGCTGCGTAATAATTGAAGATTAAAAATCCTATTCGTGAAATTATGCCTCCCCACAAAAAAAATTATGTATAATTTTTTAAAAACTACACAATACTCTATATTAAATTTAGACGGCAGTTAAATCAAATATTGAGCATTTTGTACCCTTTATAATGGTTAAGAAACTTTAATAGTTACAGTAGCTTGGAGGCTTAGCATATAGAATTCGCACTTTTTCTAGAAATGTTACATGTGTTGTTTCCTGCTACTTAAGAAAAAAAGCAATAAACAGGACTATAACTGAGTATATACCAAGCACAGAAAAGTTAAGACGAAATAAGTGTTATTTTGCCGTAGATAGCGTGGGGTAAAACTGCTGTATTTGATAAATTAGAGGTTAATTGTATATCTTGGTATACTACTGTGGCAGTTAAATAACCTGACCAGTCCCTTAAAAATTAGCTCTATTGAAAACAATATACAAATACTTTTTAATCCCATTCAACATATATATTTCCCTTCTCTATCAATACATAGCTGTATACCAGTTTTCCACCTTTCAAAGCAGTGCTCCAGCTCATTAGGTGTCACCATCTTCAGTATGAGTGTTAAGTTTTACCTTCACACCTCTCCTACAGACTGTTAATGTGTTCCCATTAATGCATTTTACCCTTAAGAAACAGGTAGAGGTCGTATAGTGCTGTATCTGGTGACAGGTCCGGCGCTAGAGGACCGGGCAAAGAGGTAAAATGCCGTCCGTTAGTAACAAAAATTAAAAGATATAACCTAAGCCCTTCCCACGCAATGGTAAAGTAAAACGTGAGTAAAAATATTGCTATCAATAATGTTGAAATTTAAATTAGTATTTTTTGCTAATCAGTGTTTTTGGCACTAAATTAAAATTAGGGTTGCACAGGAAAAAAGAAGAGTCATTTCTAGTGTATAATTATAAAATACAGATATTAAAAAAATACTAAAATTATAGAACCACTAAATATTAAAACTTAATTACATATTAAAAATACACACACACACAACATTTGAACAGAAAGTTAAATTTAAAAGTGTTTCTTTCTCACTTTTGATTCTGATATTTTTTTTATAATTTCTTTAACATTAATTTCTTCAGCCAGTTCATATTCAATGGCTATTGTTGTCAAGCCGTTTAGCCGATCCTCGGTAGTTGTGGAGCGTAAAATTTTTTTAATTAATTTAATTTGGAGAAACTTCTTTCTCCAGTTGCCACACTTATTGGGAGAGTAAGTAATATCCTTAAAACTATACCGAGATCTGGAGAAAAATCCAGATTCGATATGAATTTGAAAATCTCGATTGGACTTTCATTTTTATTTAGCTAAGCCGAAACCGCTACTATCTCGTCTGCCAGGTCCAGCGCGTTTATATCTGATGAATTCCCATCAGTTAACACTGTTTCTAGATCTTTACAATACTATAGTTCGTCGTTTTGAGGAGTACTTTTAAATCACAAATATTGTAAGAAACTAGAAATAGTTGCTGTGGGTACTGATCAAATCAAACCTGGATTCAAGTGCATTGATAGCTTTATCTAATGAGATAAAATAAAACCGTGCCTTGTATTTCAAAGCAGGATCTTCTATCGGCTCATCTCGTGCCTCATAGTCAAAATTAACATTCCTTCTTCAAACTCTATGACGTGGCTGGGTGAGCTCGAAATTAGCCGGCATGTCAATTTCGTCGGCGAGTTCTCGAGCATCACAAAGCATTTCATTAAAGGCTGTGTCCGATCTAAGATCCTTGAAAAAATCTTTACAATTTTTCAAGAGCTCCATAGCAAATGGTAAATCAGTCTTCTGTCAGCAAGAGCTTACTTATAGGATTGATACAATTTAAAATTTTGTACCAAATTACGATGCAGCATAAGAACTTAAATTATTTAACACAACTTAATAATCCAGAAGCCTCAACTCTTATAGAGTTGTCAATCTCCGAATTATTACAAACAACAAGTAAAGCAACGTATATTCCTCCTACTTGATATCTTATTGGTTTTAATGCATCTATTCGGCTTTTCCCAACGATTTTGTTTGAAATCACTCTCTTATCTACTTTATAAATTATGTTCATATTTTTATTTCTGTAATGCACATTTTGCTTCCACTTTAATTAAATAGTTTTATACAAGGAACAACAACAAAAAATAGTACCTATATTCTTCTTCATTAATTATTGTTCTGTAACAATTAAACTTTAATTTAATCCTTTTTTTCTGCTGCTTTTTATAAGAAATTTCTGTCATAATTTTGATATTCTTATTGTTGCCTTTTTAAAGATTTTAAATATTGCTTTAGATTGGAACCTATTATTACTAGAATTTTTTCTTAAATATACATACTAAAGCTTTTAAACCTTTTCACAATCACGAAAAATAACATTTTAAAGGATTTTTGAGAACTATAATAGTAAAAAACGAAATAGTAAATAAAAACTATTGCAAACTGAAAACACCGACTTTTTAATTTTTAGTGCACCAGTGTTCTACGGAACACTGATTAAGAGTTTGTCTTAGAAGAGTGGTTATGTTCTGAAACTTTTTTTGCTAAAACATTGAAATAGGAATTCCAGGTATTTTATATTTGTATTCGTTGCAACTAAACGATTGAGAATTAAAAAGCCTTTATGTATTAATCGCAAATAAAACATATTTTAATAAGATTGAAACTTAATTTTTAAAATTCTTTGGAAATTATTCAGGCTTAAAGTTATTGTTGTTTGCTTATTAGGGCTGCTAATTCTGTTATTTTGAAAAATCACTATATATTCAAATTAATTATTTGTTTAATAATCGTCTTTTGAAATTTAAAATTCACGCCTGAAATTTCGCAATTTATTTATCTAAAGGATGTTTTTGCATTGAGTTAAATATTTGTATTTTTTAAAAATATTTGTATTTTTTTGGTTTAAAATCTTAGTCTTTTAAATATTTTCTTAAAATTTCTTCCCATATTAAACTGCAGATAATTTATTAACTCAGTTTTTAAATTTTTCGAAATATGCATTTTGATGAACTTTTATTAGTAGCATACAGAATGTTTTACAATATTTTAAAGATATTATACCTTTTTTATGCATTTTTATAATTAATTTTACACATAGTTAATTATTAGACTGCCTTAAATATTCCTTCAAATTGTCCGTGTAAAACAAAGGTTCCCGAACTCTTTTGTCTCATAGACCTCTTGGCATGTTTTTCGGTACGCGGTAGAGCCCTGCTTAATTAATATTGAATTTTTGCAAATTTATAAACTTAAATATCTTTTTTACAGCTAGTTCTACTACTACTTTAAAAGAATTAAATTTATAGCAAATGAAGTATAGAGTTAAAAGTTTAAAAAGTATATATTAATCACTTAAATTAAAAGTTAATTAATATATAAAATAACTGCTAAAATAACCAAACACAGTTGATTCTAATGGGGGATGAATCTGGCGCTACAGTAACAAACTTTCAACATTTAGTATAAATTTTGTCAGGTTTAACCTTAAATCTCCTCTGTTAGTAGTGTCCAGTTTCTTTTTTTGTTTTGGAGATTGGCAACTCCTTCCATTCCTCCAAACTCCTTCTTACTAGAAAAAATAATTAAAAACATCCTCACGATATTCCATAATTCGGGACAAATAACTTGCGGTTTGCCTTTTTAAAGCCACAATTGCTGGCATCCGTTTCTCAATTTTAAAGTCTTCATTGGTGCATATCACGATCAGTTCCTGTTGTCATGTGACATTCTTTTTTTAATATTCATAAAAATTCATTGCCTACTGTGGTATTACCGTAGTCAAAGCATTCTCAAACCTGGTTTCAAAATCTGAATAAAAGGCAGTTAAATGTTGAACGTAGGTTAAAACGTTCTGACAGATTGTCTGGGTTAATTTGAGAAAATTCCAGACCTCCAGTATTATACTTTTTTAGTTTAACTCTGGAAAGAAACGCTGAAATGGTTCCTGTTTTAAAAAATATGTTGTCACCTTGTAAGGGCAAATTAACCTCATTAAATTTAGTAAATAAATCTGCTAAATAAGTAAAATTTGGTTCCCACTTGATTAAATTTTCTTTTAAAGTTAAAGTCCCGATCTAGTTTAAGGCTGTTTTCGGTAAAAGTACAAGAGCTTCAACTAAACGCGAAGTACATTTTCAGACAGAAAAATGCCTCAATTTCCATGGAAATTTGCAATATCTTGGCTCATACCTCTGTAAACAATATAGTGTTTTTAAAAATTTCAAAATATTCCATGAATATTTTCTTTTTTGTTTTAATACGTGAAGGCGTAGCCCATTTAACTTTACGATATAGGAGAAAAAACACGAAACACATTTTATACCAAAAAAAAAAATCAACTCGGTTAAAAATGGGAAGTGTAATAAAAAATGCCGCTCTCTAAAGGATATTGAAGCCAGAATATCATATTAATTTTTCATTTCTTTTATATCTGAAAAAATGTTCCAAATTCGGGTCCTATTCTTTAACATTAACCGAAAACAGCCTTATTGAGAGCCAAAATCACATAGACCCTCACTTACACCTCATTGGCCCCCAAATTATTTTTTTGCTGACGTGGACCCCTTGCAGGTCGTCTTAGACCCCTGGGGTCTATATAGACCACTTTGGGAATCACTGGTGTAAAAGATCTTAATAAAAAAGTATCGTGCAAATTCCTCTTAAAATGGGAATAACATGAAAAAAAACATTGTTCAAGTTTTTAAAATTTAATCTTAAAAAAACAATGGCTATCTTAACAGTCTTAGAATAGATTAGAAAAACTATATGTTTATTTCACATGTAACATTCACAATAAAAAGAAAAAAAATGTCTATCTAAGTAAAATTAACTTATTTTTTTCTTTGAAAATTCTTTTTTAACAGTTTGAAACAATATAAATTAAATATTTAGCAATTATAGACTAGTTCATTTATCACTAAACAAAATTATCACAGTATATTACGATTACAAAACAAAATCATTATAATAAATATAACTACGTTTTATTTCAATTTCGACCTTTTGCTATTAGGATCCTTTATGTATAGCAGGGATAACGAACCAATGGCACGCGGCACTATTACTTGGGTACGTCTCCGATAAAAACGGTTAGCATTTTAATTCAAAATAACAAAGTTCACTATGAAGTATTACGAATAAACGCGAGTGATCAGTCGCGTTTTTACAGACATGTGCCAACATTTCAAGGAATTGAATGTAAAGCCTCAAAACACAAATAAAAAATATTATTTTCAAGAGGGATCTTAATGCTTTTGACGCTAAATTGCATGTTTTCATAAACGATATTATTACAAGAAACTACAAATACTACCCGAACTTGAAAAAAATCAAACGAAAGAAGAATTTGAAATGCAACTGTGCTTGATTTCCAGTCTAATTCAATATGGATTCAAAATTTTATTAATACAAGAAAAATGTTGGAATTGATTGAAACAGAAAAGATTAACAAGCAATATAAGTAAAAATGTCATTAAGGAAATTTTTGAAGCATGGAATTCAATTCCAGACACATTTCATTCCAGAAGAAGCTGACTCATGTTATTTTAACCATATTTTCATATACCTATGCCCATGAGTCATTATTTTCAAAGATGAATAATGTTAAAGGCTCGCTTGGAAACCGTTTGGCAGATGCATTCCATTCAACATGTATTCTGCTAAAAGTAACATCTAACAATCCTAATATTAGTTATTTGCAACAACATGTCATACTGTTACTTTAATTCGAACTACACGTATAGCTAAAACATTTACTACTAATACAGTGCAAAATGTATTTTTTTGTACTAAATAAAGAGTTTTGAGTGGTTAGTATTTAATTTTATTATTTCCCCAAAAATCACAAGTCAAAATTATTTGACGGCAGTCTATACTCCATTAAACACTTTTTAGAAAAAATGGCACGTTGATCCTAAAAGGTTCGCCACCCCTGATGTATGGTAAATAATTAATTAATGTACTCAAAAGTTCATTAATGTTTTGCATTTTAAATAACCTACTATCGTCCATTATAAGCGAATAAAGAAGTTATTTTTATACGAGAGGCAAATTATATTTTTTCATTTGAATAACAATGTCAATCGAAAATGTTTTAAGACGATTACGGTACATTGAAGCTACGAAAACGCACATACTTAAAAATGTTAATCAACATGACAATATTCTATGAAACTGATGACATTTTTTATTATTTATGTATGTAAAACGAAAAATAAATAAAATAGAAAAAGCACAAATGCAGCAAAATAATTCTTTTCTTTTCACTTTATCTTACGTAATGATTAAAATTCCTGGGCATTAAACCTTAAAAATCCAAAAAAGAATTTGAAAATGAAAATATTGTTACCTTTTTTGTTCGACTTTGTCTTGTCTGCATCAGCAGGGGAAGCTAAAAGAATTATTTCGAAAGTCAGACACAAGATTCCTTCGAAAAAGGGTCTTTTTCTTAGGGTCATTCTGCTCCTTTCTTTTAATTCATAAAACTTGACCGTGCTTTTCATCACTTTTGTTGAGATTAATCTCTGCCAAAATCTATCTCTTTCAATAGAACTCGAATTCACGCATACAAAGCAGTAACAGTTGTAGGAAATTAGTTGAAAGAGAAGGAACCGGATGCCGAAATTCTTTATCGCCCTTTCCCCATGGGACCAGCGTTGGGAAACACGGCTTTAAATACTAATGAATATTCGTTACAAAAAAAAAATTCTAGGACTCCATAAAAACATGAAAAATTTTGCATACACATTTTTAATTTTTTTGTTCTTCGAATTTTTATTTTGATTCGAGGAACCGTAATCTTGGTTTATTTTCTTCACAAACTAGTTAATTTTACAGCAAATTTGCCCCCGGGTTTGCCCACCCCTAGCGCCGGCCCTGCTGGTGAGTACGGTGGATGCTCGAGCATAGTAATGCGTTTGTCCGCCAAGAACTGTTTTACAGAGAGCACAATGTGCACCGAGCTGTTGTCCTTGTGCAAAATCCATGTGTTGCTACTCTACAGATGTTACTTTTTTCCCCCTTACTCTTTCTCTAAACTTTCTCAGACCTTCAATGTAGTACTGGTGTTTTATTGTCAGGTCTCGAGGTACCTATTCAATCATGATGGCCATTAATATCGAACAGAATTGTTGATCATCACCTGTTTGACTCTGTGACATGCAATTATCCTCAAATACCCCTTTAACAATTTAAGACATTCAGTTGGATTTTTAAAATTTCACGAGGAATTTTAAATTTATGCGCAGCTTGATTCTTACATTTATCATGATCGCGGCACTTTGACATAAAACATCTTTCTCAAACGAGGATACAAAATGAATTGAACTAGCAAGTGCCGGTTTATCCGATGGGCACTTGGGGCGGTTGCCCAGGGGTCTGGATAAGCTAGACTTAACCATATTTTCTGGCTATAAATTTAAATCCTCAAGTGCCAAGGGAGCCTGTAGATCTTCTGCGCACAGGGCCCGAAATAAGCTTAAATCGGCACTGTGAATAAGATAAAGGGATGGAATAACATGCCACCAGCACCAGAAAAATCTAGGTCAACTATATTCCATTCCTATTTTCACACCAAGCCCAACGGCTTGGGCATGCGCAGTCCGGGAATTAAATTGTCACACCTTATATTAAATGATCGTCCACTGAAGTAATTTAATAATTAGTGCACTTTCTATATTTTAAAATATTTAACATTGAAGTATCTTCTGAGATTAAACAAATGTATTTTTTGACTTATCAATTTTGATTGGTGCACAATAACAGGTTCTGAAAAAAATTACCAAAATAGCAAAGAATTTTTCAAATATTAAAATTTTATGACTGTATAATATTGACTAAACTTTTTTAAGTAAATACAGAAATGTAATTGAGAATTTTTGAACCCCATCGGATCAATTATTTAATTCGATACGAGTGTACGAATTAAGTAAAAGAAATTTCATATTTTGGGAAGGTTAAATACTCCCAAATAAAAATTTTGATTAACCTTAGAGGAAGTCTTTATGTGAATTATCCTTTTATTTTTTCGAGCAATAAAATGACGGAAAAATCTTTACTATTGCGCGTTTACTCACTAATGTGAAATAGTACATCCTTGAAATAAAACTGCAAACATTTTGTAACACGAACTAGTATTACAAAAGTTTTATTCATTTGATTTATGAATGGAATAAAAATCCTTTTTTTTTTTAAATACTGGCTGATTAACCTTGAAATTCTTACAAGCGAAAAGTTGTGTTAATGTGTGAAGATGAATACTATTTTTAATACAGAACTATTATGAGACGAAATAAATTGCACTGTAAGAACAAAGTGAATAATGAAGGTTGTCTGCCTCCGTACAGACGTACCTAGGGATTTCATAGAGCACGAAAAGCATTTACATGCTGAACAGCTTTCGCTAGTTTTACGAAGTTAGTTGAAGCGAATGGAGATTACGTGGGAGATATAATATTCTTTTGCTCTGTGTACACGATCTTTTCACAGGAGTTTTCTATAAGTTTGTTGTTTCTTAGACGTATGCTCATATTTCGAAATCTTTGACTTGTAGTCATTCTGATACTAGAACTACAGCTGTCATGAAGAACTACAGCTGTCATGACGGTATTACCAAATTTGAGCATGAAATCTTTTTGCGGATTTTCTTCCCTTAAAGTGTACGATGATTGTTGTAGTTTTGTTTGTAAATAAAAGTTATACATGGTGTTTTTAAAATTTTCCCAGGACTTGAAATGAAATAAAACACAAATAAAAAATTTTAATTTACAAAATCTACGTAACTTTTTTCACTTATGGAATTATATATTATTTTCATGTATGTGTTACCATTAAAGTATATAATTTAGTTATTTCATAGAATAACTATAGGTATTTCATAAAATAAATAGATAAGTCAGTTAGAAAGTATATAATATAGATGAACAATATTCATACTTTACCTAGTTATTCTATGAAACAACTAGGTATACGTTTATTTTACTGAAATACCTTTATTTTACTTTTCATTATTTAGTAGAGGAAGGATTGCTGTGATGGCACTTCGGATTGAACTGCTTATTATTTTTGAAACAAGCACATTGTTTAGTATTACACAGTTTTTTGCACGAGCACTTTTTAAATCCTTGCCCAGTACCGCAACTTTGAGCTGTTGCTACAGATCGAAGCTTTGTGTCAATATTTGGAACTTCTTCAATAGAAATTAATTCTCGCTGACATATATACTGAACTGATATGTAGAGTACAATTGTTTTATTCCGCCTAATCGGAAAAATTCTCAAAAGCATAGAACCTGTTCAAAAAACTTTCCGGAGTGTCGTATATTTCATCTTAAACGATAAATAATCGTTATTCTATAGAATACCTAGTTAAATCGTGAATTCAACAATTTTATATATTTTAAATTGCTGATCTGTTTTTTGAAATACCTAGTTATTCTATGAAATAACGGATTTCACGCTTTAACGGTTATAATAGAACGGTTTCTACAATGGTATTAATAGAAACAAAAAGAAAAATTACCAAAAATGGGGTTGCATTAAATATATATTAAAGCAAACTGTGTAAGACAACTGTTTTTGTCACTTGAATCATTACATATTTGAAGTATTTCCCTTCAGTCGTTGTTGACAGAGAAAGACCCATTATATATATATAAACAATTTTTTTTAAATGTTTCTGACATGAATTTTAATAATGCTTGATACTTTAGCTTAGCCATAAGGAACATAACTTTTTATATATTAGGTTCTATGCGAATTTCGGAAATGTCTCTGGAGCCGAGTGGTAATCATCACGACCTCGTGGCCAGTGTCGTCGAGCCATGGATTCGAATCCTACTGCGACTGAAAATGCTCCCTTAGAGAGGCTCAAAGCCCTCCCATTGGCGAGACGTTGAAGTAGACAAGGGTGGCATCTGTCACTTTATCGTGGTTCAAAATTACGAGGTTCGTCTTCAATAAGCCCCCGTTTTGCTTACGAGTGCTACATAAATTAAAATCAATCAATCAGAAATGTCCTTTGTTATTTCGATTTTTTAAAACAAACTTTTGCACCTTACATTTTGTATTTCGTCCTGGAAATAATATTAAATACACACTGAACACAAACAAAATATAAATGTATTATAATGTTGAATATATTGCATATTTCAACCTGATAATTTCGTGTGGTATTTTGTGAAACAGCTATATCTGTGTGATGAGGTATTAAAGCGTAGTTTCTATGAACTAGAAAACTGAAAGTGCTGAATTAAAAAAGGTAAAACAATTAATAGTAAACATGTATGTACATATTAGCTTGAATAACGTAATTCATGTGGGGGAGGAGTTGTTTCTACCATTGTTAAATTTTTATATAACATTTATATTATTTACATTGGTTATGCTCAACAAGGTTTGAGGATCTTAATGGTTCCAAATAACCATCTGAAAGAATTAGACTTTATCAGAAAAAGTTATTTCTCTCGTTCAACATTTTTGATATGTTTTTACTAATTTTTATTCTGTAAAGTATTGTTGCCTGTCCAAAAATTACCTATAAATTTATGATAGAGGTATCAATTTGTGTATTGTTGATCGCCATCTCTACCATCTAAGTCTGTTTAAAAAAGAATTAATTTTGCTGTTAATATATAAAAAGTTTTACGTATTTAAATCACGTTTTAAGTTATTTTTATGACACTCACATAAACAAACTACGCCGTTATTAATTGTTAAAAACATTTTACGGCACTCAGAAACAAAGTAAGTCGTCATTTATTTACATCCTTTTATTGAATAAATTAAAACATTATTTATATTTTTTTTTGTTGAGTTGAGTTGTTCATCTATTATTTCTCCAAACGATTATAGGTCTTTTAATCATGGCGCAAAAAAATTTAGCAAAATAATGAAAGTTTGAATTTTTATTTTATGAAATTTCTTGCGCTTAGAGTCTTATTACTTGATAAATAAATCGATGTGATTTTAGGTAAAAGACGGAGAAAATAGACAACGAAACATGATCTATTTTATCCGCACTTGAAAACATACCGTAAAAACCGGCGTATAACGCGCACCAAACTTTAAGCGTTTTTTTAATTTTAAGTATATTCCCGGTATAACGCGTACCCCCTTTTAACGAAGAAATCTGAAAAATTTGTATACATTGCATGTTTAAACCCTTTTTTTAGTATTATCCCAAACTTTTGAAAAATAGTATGCTTCTGAACTCAAATCTTTGTTCGTAAGGCAAGTTTTGTTTCTTTTTTAAAAAAACAGTGTTTCGATACATATAAAAAAAAGTTTTTTTATGTTATATCTTTTGCTATTTTTTTAAAACTATCATTTTATACCCGGCTTATAACGAACCCTTAAGTTTCGGTCTTATTTTTTGAGTTCAAAGTGCGCGTTATACGCCGGATTTTACGGTAATTAAAAAATATATAACTTGAAAAAGCCTAAAATTAACGATTTGGTTTTATGGATATTTGATAAACCTGGATAAGACTTAAATGCTCATGTTAGCATTAACTTTATTTTAACTTAACTCAGTGGCGTGACATCCCGGGGGAAAGGTTTTTGTGCCCAACCAGTATACGCACCTTGGGCCCTGAGGTGCAGACGATTTTCCCGGTCAGGAGGTCATTTGACGCGAAAACCCCTTTGTTCCCGCTTGGTACTCTTTTTATCCCCCATTGAAGGGATAAAAGGCTGAGTAAACCTTCCCCAGCCCGGGGTTAAACTTTTATTTTAGAGTAAAATAAATTTAAAACAGGCAATTGCCATAAAAATAGTTTCATTAATATAAGTAAAAAAAAGTACAGAAGTAAAATAAAGATACAAAAATAAAAAAAGAAATTAACTATTAATTTTGTATTTTTTTCAAATTTATTTTACTCTGAAATACAAAACCCCCAAATTTTTCCCAAAACCCCTTTATTATACTGTTATTACTATTAATTTTTTTAAAAATTTTTCTAAAGTTTTATTTTTTTTCATTTCGCAGTTAAAATTATTCGCACTACAAATCTTAAAAAAATTTAATATAAATAATTAAATTTGATTAGAAAAAATGTATTTATCCTTGTATTTGATAATCGAATCTGTTCTAAGATGGGGGAAAATGTGTACGCTCTAACCACGATGAGTTTTAAAGTGTCCTCTCAGACCACGAAATGTTATGTGTCCGCTCTAACCACGTCCGCTCTAGCCAAGCAACCGAATTGCAAGGTCCCGTTCCCATATCCAAAAAATATAGACTCATATATACGTCCTGCATAGCAAATGGGATTTAAATCGTTATGAAGAACACTAGCAATTCCAAATGGGTCTAGTCCTCTTCATGACGTGGAAAAGGTGAGGACGAGCGTTTTTGCTGTCTGAAGAAAAATAAAGTTTACTGTAAGGGGAGTTCCATGATACCATGCTTATATAACTGTATGGCCGTGGTACCTTAGTAGTCAAGGTCCTGGCTCGTGGCTGGCGTGTCATGAGTTCAAGACTAGTGCCGCTGAAGACCCGCTGGTAAAAGGCCCAAAACGAAGTTAAATCTCAAACTTTCCCCCCGTTGGTGTGGTAAAAGAAAGGGGGTGGGTGCCAGCTCAGGTGTCATCTTCACTACTTGACCATGGTTCAAAATTACGAAGTCCGTCATCAATAACCCTCGAACGTCGTAACTGAACAGTGCGAATTAAAATTTTCCCCACCCCACTCTCTTTGGGGATGGGGAAACTGTAGGACGTTACTGTGTGACATCGTCAGATTTTAGTTTTTTTTAAATGTAGTAGCCCCGATCTCGCCCCGGCCCCTTTTTCCCCAAATAAATATGTTTTAGTAGTTGAAGTTCTGTGAATTATTTCCAACAACACTCATCCTCTGTTAGATACAACTCATGGATTTTAATTTCTTTTTTTTCGCAAAAAGGCATCCATTTAAAAAGAAAATTTTTCTTTTAAATTTTACTAACCGTTTTTACAGAATGATATCCCCCCTAAATAAAAGCCTGTCATGGTTTCTATAAGCCCCAGAACCCAGGATAATGCTACTCCAAATAAGGAATCCAACACAACTGTAACGGTAATATATTCAGTGGCATTCTCTTAGTTGCAACGGGTCCTTAGTGCCATAAACATAAAAATAACATGGGAGTTCGAGTGCACTGAAAATCTGGATTCGTCAGAAAAAAGCATACAGATTCATTGTATAGGTGTTGAATAAGCATGTCTCTGTTCCAGACTAACTAATTCATGCTATCTTAAACGTTTGTACTCGGTATACCTCGAAACTAAAGTATCGATGGCGTCCTGACAGCTGTCGTAAAAGGTCTAAAATTGTATTAATCTTGCTTCTAGTGGCATTATTTCTAAACATATGTCGTTTTATGGTGTTGTAACACAGTGGAGATCAATACTAAAGCGTCTGCTTAAGTTTCCGCTATGAAAACCTATATATGATGCGATTTCGAGTTCCCCGTGTTTGGATAATTGAACGCCAGCTCTGATGTCGTTTTCATCCATCGACTGTGGTTCAAAATTTTGATTTCTGTTATCAATAGCTCATTTGTTGTTTCGACAAACTATTAATCCAACGTTACTAGATACTTCCATCTAAGTGCGCCTACAATCCAATCACCCTATAATTCTACCTTAAAAATTCATTTCTATTCGGTTTTGGCATTGTTAGGCTTATATGTCAACCATGTGTTATTCGTTCTGATCCTTCTTATGTCCTGTCTGCGCCATCTGGTGGATTATTTCAAATTGAAATAGAAGCATATTATTCATGGAGATATTATACTGTCTTCAAGAGTAACTTCTTGCACTAATGAAGATCTCACGAGTGATTCTGAAATATTCTTAATTTCTGAACACGACTGTATATTGATTAAGTAAGCAATTGGGCAGCATAAGCAAAGGATGCACGAGAAAGAAATATTGTGCTTAACTTTACAATTATATCTCTGTAAAGCTGAATACCTAAATGCACTAAAGAAAAATTGGCCGACTTATAGAAATGAGGATACTGTATCAATATACTTGTGTGTGTATGGGAGAATATACTTCAACTACTTATATCAATTTACTTCATATCAATATGTGAACGAGTAAAAAATTCAAAAAAATTCCACTGACTAGTATAATATTTATAATTAATAATATTTTCTATTTTATCGAATCTTAGTAACTTTTGAATACAGAGAAAATAAGATTAAAAATTTTGGTTTATTTTTATATTTGAAACAAAGTTGAATAATATACAATTTTTGAGAAAAAAAATTGAACAAAATACAACAAAAAATCTATACATGTTCGATTGACGCAAAATTCGGAAGCCTTTCTGCTAAGGAGGAATATTAATATCACCGAGGTAGCCCAGAGATATACAAGCCGTATTGGGGTCAAACATTATTCTTTTAAAAATTAGTTCCCGGTTAATGTGCCACACGAAGGGAAGCTAATTGGGTATATATTATTCATGAACTTATTGTTAACTCAGACTGTTAAATGTGTATGTAGGATAGTTAGAGGCGATTTGCTGTTGTAAAAGCTAATCTATCAGATTTCAACATACAGATCTGAGGGTCATCTACTTCGAGTTTGAAGCAGGATTCATTGCTGTCATGATGGCAGTTATGATGATCGACAACGATGCCACTGTTTCTCGGACTTTTTCTTTTGAACTCGCGTAACCTTTGACTAATCATTATTGCTCCTCGTATTCGTAATCTCCATTATGCGTATAATAACCAAAATCCACGTGTACAGGTCTACTAATCATGTAGCCACTAACAGGTCACTGACTAGAAACTTTTGCACTGTTTCCAGATATGAAAAAATTGGGTACATTGGCAATTATACACGTTGAGTTATTTTTTAAATATAAGCACATTTAATGGAAATGTTCAGACTTCATGGTGCACTCAATATTTAAAAATCCAGTCGGAAGATAAACACAGAATCAAATTTGAAATACAGGGAAATCTGTTCGTGTACTGTAATTTTAATTGAGTATAGGGCGAGAAAGCCTTTTCCTCTCAATGATAAAAAGAATTATTATTGCCTTGTTAAATATTTCAAGGTATTCATCTTTTAAGTCTATCCAGAATGAGATGAAGAATTTCTTCTCAAATTCTATCTTGAGTGAAAAATCCATTTACAGCTCAACCAAGTTAACTTTTTCCCAATGTATTGTTGAAGATGCACGCAGGAAATACTTTTCACAAAAAGGGAACGCAATACAGTTTTCATCTGTTCCCACGCTTGGGAAAATAATTTTTGAAGGTTGTCTTCAGTCCTTTGGATATTATATAATTTATTTCTCAATTTCTTGAGATGCTGGAAGTTTCATTTTAGAGGAAGAATCTCGTGCAATGTTTCAAAAACTTCTAGATGGTTTTTATCAATACATGAATACCAAAATTATATTCTTAAAAAAATAAAAACCCTATTTTATTCGTAACTTGTAATGTATATCGCATATATACAAAGATTTGAAGCCATTCAAGACATCAAATGTAAAGGGAAAGTCAAAATAGTGGCTCTAAAAGGAATTTTGATTTCATTTTTAAAGCTTAAACAAACTCAAAAACCACCCTTGGGCAGACATTAAATCTCAGCATGAAGAAGTAGGGTTTTATGAATATCGTCTGTTTCTTGCCATAATGATAAGAACAGCTATGCATTCGTATGGTGGGATTTGATGAAAGTGACCACTTTCACAGTATCATCCACATTTTTCATTTCATTAGGAAGGGGTTTCGATGCTAGAACTTGACGATGGATGTTCGGAGGTATCTTCGCGCAGGGGCGTTTATTTCAATCACCACCCTAATGATCTACAGTTACTCTGTGCATACCTCAGACTAAAAGAAATCTATTCGGGACAGTCGTTAAGGGCTTTTATTTCTTTTCTTTGTTGCTTGTGACTTGAGGAAGATGGGGTCGCTACAGATGCAATAATTTGTCCACTTTTTCGAGGGAGTTACTTACTATAGGGGAGCCAGTACTACTCCCCTATTACCTTAACTACAGAATTGTGAAAACTCGATTCTTTTTAGTAAAATAGGAACCAATTGCATGAAAAAGATCTGCATCTATCGTATGTTTAAAAAGTCTTGTTATAAATTTATTTCCTTTCAAGTACTTTACAATAACTAATCAAAACCGTAAAATGAACTACATCCGTACTCTCATCTACTCGAATGGGAAAATATTTACTGTTATTGATTTATTTTATCATTTTAATCATATTATTAGAGATTTCTTTAATTTTATGAGACTGTGTCATGGAAGAGTGGAATAAGCGTTTCCAATCCCGAACATACAAAAAACTGCATTTCATGCTGGAGAAATCAAATTTTCCTAACCTTGTAATTTTTACCCATTTTGGTGATACGGTAACTGAGGTATCAGAAAACTTCAACAGTATTTTCATTAGTACAACCACACAGAAAACACACAGATACGTAGCTATATTGCCCTTATTTTTATTTAATGGAAAAAGGGTTAAAAAACTAGATTTATGTCTTTGAATTGTGAGTCTAGTTGTGAGTCAACCAGAAAACACACAGATACGTAGCTATATTGCACTTATTTTTATTTAATGGAAAAAGGGTTAAAAATTTAGATTTATGTCTTTGAATTGTGAGTCTAGTTTGCAAAATACGATAAAGTAGTGACGGTTTGACACTACCTTTAGATAGTACTTTTCTGCAAGCAACATATTCAGGTGCAGAGACATTCTTCGCAATAATTATGAATAAAAATCCATATGGCAAATATTCTTTAAATATTTTTCATATTTCCCAATTTCGATACTGGAATTGGAAGCTTCATTTTACTTATATTCTGAAAGTTCCTGTCTTTCTCGCAAGAACTGGAGCTCGATGGTAGAATAGTTCCATTCACTACATTAACATGATTACTCAGTAATTTTTCTTTTCTTAAGGGAATCAAATTTTGGCTATTTGTCTAAATTAGTCAGAAGTGATAGCTCATAAGAACAATATATTAAATTAAGACTATGTGTAAGATATATTATAAATCAATTTTGTTATCAATAACGGTAATAGTGATGTTCTGAATGTCAATTAGGCGTTGTATACACTATCTATCAATAAGTATTTGAACATCTGTGCAAATGAGGATATCTGCGATTTTGATCTACGTTACGCCTCCGGTACATATACATAGTGTGGGAAACAGCATTGGAATTAATTGCATGCAAGTTGCCCCGAAATTCAGAGCTGTTTGACTTCGAGAAGGGCGTAATTGTCGGATATCATAGAAATGACCGATCCTCAATGGCATATTTAGTGAGTTTAACAATTCAAAATCGACAGTGGCTTTTGTGGTTAAAAAGTGGAAGGTGAGTGGTGACTGTGGAAATGTACCTTGACCGAGCAGACCCATGAAACTGAGAGATAGAGACAAACTAGTCCCGTCGAGAGAAATGGGAAAACCTGTACCAAACCATTGTTCCAAATAATCCCGAAGTTCCAGAGAGCATCCAGGACTGTTGTTTCAATAAATACCATTCACAAGGAAGCATATTTGTCTGGTTTCCATGGTCATTCTGGAGCCCATAAGTCTTTGATTAGAAAATCCAACCGCACCTCTCGGTTGAGATGGTGGAGGACACTTCAAAATTGGACCGTAGATGTGTGGAAATAGTTTCTTTGGAGTGATGAATCAAAGCTCAATATCTGCCAATCGAATGGCAGAAATTGGGTTTGGCATATGCCTAGAGAACACTTTTTGCATAAATGCATTGTATCTGTAGTAAAAGAATGTCTGAATTCAAGTGTCTGAGAGAGAGGTGGAATTATGGTCTGGAGATATTTCTCATAGTATGGACTGGGACCCTTGTTCCCAAATTCATGGTAAGCTCAACACTGACTCCTAATCCACTATTCTAGACAACAATGTGTTTCCGAGTCTGAGGAAATTTTACGTGTTGGATCATTATTGCTTCCAGGATGACAAAGCCACTTGTCGTGTTGCGATGTCTACTATGGATTGATATGATGATAACCCTACCATGGATTTGTATGATGACAACGAGTGGACTGGCCTGCCAGATTCAAGACTTGAATCCTATAGAAAACCCCTGTAATGATTTGGATTGTCGAATTAAGGAGTTCAGCAACTGTCCAAAATCGGTGAAAGAACTTGCACGTCTTCTCCAAGACAAGCGGAAGAAAATACCACTGTCCATCTTTCAAACACTTGTATAAAGTATGCCCCAAAAGGTTAAGACTGTAAATTGCTTCAGGAGGAGGCTCTACCAACAATTGAAAATGAATAAATTTTGCTTATCTCTTTTATCACAGGTGTCCAATTACGTATTGGTAGATAGTGTATATATTTAATGGAGTTGTAACTTGTACTTATTTATTCTAGTTACCGGCATATGTGATTATCATTTGATCCTTTCAAAATTGTAAATCGTAAATAAATATATTTTAAAATTAAAGAGCTCTACTGCACTTTTAATCCGAATTTGTTTTAGTATCGGGCATGAACATCGAACATAAATCAAAGTGATGAGAACTCGCTTGGATGTATTTTTCAAATTCAGTGCAAGCTAATGAGGAATAAAAGATAAACTTATAATTAAAAGCATTAAATTTCAATAAGAGATGCGGATTGATTTATAAATTTTAACCATGTTTAAATGTTTAAATGATTAAAGAACAATATTTGGGATAGCCCTTAGTTCTCCAATTTCAGGATAAGATTCTGAATTTCCTGTAGATACTAGGATTCTTATTACTTTATAGAGGCTTCAATAGCTAAATAATCCTGATCAAGACCTTCTTTGATGGTAATATTGGATTTGAACCGAGATGGGAGTCTCGATTTCCAAGGGACCTATTGCTCTTTAAACGGAAATGAGTTTTTAAAATCATTTCCAGAATAAAAGGAGTAAATAGCAGCTCAGGTTTCATCGTTTTCACTGGATCATTGTTTAAATTTATGAGATCCACCACCAATAAGCCTCATGTACTCTTTAGTGTGACGCAATATATCTTAGTAAGAAACAATCCTATATTAACAATGGTTTTACTGAGGTATCGCAACTCTCTCACGTATTCTAAGTAAATTGGATAACTTTTCTTATTGGAAATACGAGGGTTGGGGCTAAAGTCATGTAATTTTTTCTTGAAGATACCAACGGTTGGAAATGTGACATATACAGACGAAAGGACAAGGTGTTAACTTCATGTGTGGGCAATGAATAGCGCTGAAATATCGTAACACACTAATTTATTATGGTAGTATATACAGGGCAATATGGCCTTCACGGTGCAAAAGAATGACAACATAGTACACATAAAGTTGACATGACAAACCTGGGCCTAAAGACCCTCAATGTAGTCTCCTGCTGCTGTCCATGAGCTGCTCGATGACGGCACGTGCTAAGTCGTTCCGCACACTGACTGGTCGTCCCGAACGTTGATCATCACTGGTTGACACACGTAATTGCTGAAACTTTCCTACCCACCGTATTACTGTACGGTACGGTAGGGCATCATTTCCAAGGGCTTCCACTAATTCACTGGACATTCCTTTGCATTTCTCTTCGGAGAATGGCTATTTTGATGTAAGCGCGCTGCTTAGCACGGGTTACTTCCATCTCGCACGGCATTCACCAACTGACTGATTTCACAGGACTCTCTACTCTACTACCAGCTATCACAGAGCCATCTGTTATTCTGCATACACACTATGCCTGCAGAACTTCCACACGACACATATACGTTTGTGATCCGTTCACATATCTACAAGAAAAAAAAATGCCATGACTTGTTAAATTTTGTAAGTATCGTGCATTATGATATTAATTTCTGTGTGTGTTTTGTCTAGGTAACGTAGTTATGTGTGTGTGTGCTGAAATAATTTTTTAGTATATGAGGTTTGTAACAATGTTCTGAAATGATAAACTTTGCTTTTAAATCGAAAAGAGCTAATAACATCTTAAATGTAATGCTTCTGAAGGTAATCGAAAAATGAAGAAAATGATTTGAAAAATACAGCGAAACACTTAATTTTCTTTCTTTCTCTCAGAACAGGAGGAATCAGTTTTCGAAAATAATAAACTACGGATTTTCTATTAGATAAATATATTTTTGTTTTTTAAAATGCAATTTAGAGTAGCTAATAATTGAAATCTAGACCTCATTTCTTTTAAGAGTTTTATTCTTAAATATTTTTTTTTCATCTTAGTAGGAGATTTTTGTATTTGTACGTTAAAAGCTGGAGTAATAGGAAAAAAAAAAGAAATTGTTATTGAATTTATCCTATACTAGAACATTAATCTCACTAATGGAAAATCGGATATTTTAAGTAGATTCAGTAAAAAATACTATTTCCAATAGGATGATATATTAAACAGAAAAGTACGGGAGCAGGGAGTTAAAGTATATATCAGATAAAAATTGGAGAAGTAAAGAGAGAGAATACAAAAAGGAGTTTGTTGTTTGTAGTGCCTCAACCCTTTTCCCAAACAGAATAAGTTTTTTTATTATAAAAACCCAAAAAGAAAAGGTACTTTTTTAAGAAATATTTTTGCAAGATTTTTTTTTAATAGAGAAATGATTCGTATATATAATACATTCGGATTATAATATTTTAAAAGAAATTTTTACATCAGATTGGATTAAAAATGTTTTGATTGATTCTGTAGTATTTCAAAGAAAAAATAGTATTTAGAATTAAGGCAAAATAAGGTTCCTTTACATATATTTTCGATATTTAAACACCAAGTTTTTATAGTTCTTACATCAAACCGAAATTTTTTATTTCTCCCCAATTTTCTTACTCTTGAATAATAAGACTGCAGTGTATGGGACAGCAACTCCAATAAAATATATTCAGAAGTATTCCTAAAAAAATAATTGAAATTTTGGTGAATGATGTAGAGCATGTTTTTATTACAATAATTTAAATTGATAAATATTCCTAAGTATGTTTCATTTCTTTCAAAATATGCACCTTTAGTAATGCTTTTTTGGTATAATTAAAGTAAAATACCAATTTTTCAACTATTTAATCAACAAAAATTTAATAGAGTCCACACTTTTATTAATCTTTTGTAATCTCGATTATAATGGTTTTTAACTTCTGTTCTCTTACATTTAGAAAAAAAGAAATTCTTTTTCATTTGAAAGAGTAATTTTTCAATCTGATTTTGTGCATCAAGCATGTCACATTTCTTAATTACGATGAATATTTTTTCTCTCTCCAATATGCATAAACTCAGAATCCAGCACTTTTGAAGGAAATGTATGAAAAGTTTTAAAAGCTTCGTACCTTTTACTATTTGTAGTTTTCAGTTTTATAATATTATTAATGAATAATATCAAATCAGTTATCATTTTGAAATCAAATCTAGGAATATGAAATGTGATTTTTCAATTCCTACTATTAGCAAACCCACTCTCTATTTATTTTGGGGGAATTTTTCAATCATAAAATACTTTTTAAAAAGCATTCAGTTGAGTTGAAATTTTATATACATGATTATTTTGGATCACAATACAGTAATTTAATTATAATTAAAAAAAAAACTAATTGTTTAAAAAACTAATTATTTAAAAATTACAAATAAAACCCCATTGGGCATCTTTTTTTGGGACTTAGCGACCTTTTTGGGCTTGTGTCAAAACTCAAAAAAATTTTTTTTTCTCATTTTTTAAAAGGGTTTTTTTTTAAACTGAAATTTTACATACACGATTGTTTGGGATAACAATACGATAATTTAATGATAATTAATAAAAATGAATTACCACTTAATGTTGTGATTCTGTCATATGTATATCTATATTTATAACTATTTATTTTATTATTTATTAACTATTTAATAAAAAGTAGCTAAAATAAAATTTTCTTTGTTGATCTAAGTAGGAATTGATTAATTTTTTTTTATATTACTTGTTTGAGATGTTGTATTAATCATGTGCTCAAATGATATCTTTTGCCCACAGGGAGATGCCTTAAGACTTCTTGTGGTCATGGGCCTTTATGCAAAAGAGGGCCCTTCCTGTGACTCTTAAAATAGACAAAATATAGCATACGCGTAATCTCACAAACCTACTCGACCGACTGCAACTTTTCGACTAAATAAATTAACAAGGATGTAGGGGGATTTGGACAATGGTCGCCCTCATCACATAATAATGCCTTTTGTTTTTTAAACGTAAGTCTTGCCATGTTATAAGTAATAACATGCCATCACATAAGTCTTGCCATTGTTTCCAGTAGGCATATAGTTCGAAACTCTCAGTTTTTCAAAGAATACGTCTTGGAATAGTGTTTGATCATTATTATTCGGATTATGAACTTATCGAGGCTGAGTCGAAAAGAGACGAAGCCCTGGGTTCTGGCCCATGTCTTGAGACGTCCCTAATTGCGCAGATACTTGAGATTTTTAAATTGGTGTCAATATTTTTGCCAGTTTTCTTTCCTTCACTTTTGCTTTTGATGTATTGTGGTTATTAGTGAATATAACTGTGTATTTTTTTCAGCTTTAAATAATTTCTACTTTTTCCCTTACTTACGTTTTATACCGTCGGCCTATTTCGTCAAATCAAAAGACGTCGTCAAATACCGTGATATGCAGCAAATAATGGAAATAGTTTCCGTGCATGTTCGAAGACAATAATTATAACACGATGATAGCATTCGAAGAGATTTTTTTGAATCGGAGACGTCTTTTGATTTGTCGAAATGTGTCGTCATTATAATACGTATAAGCACTGAAATATTATTTGTATTTATGACATACATTTCCTGTGCCAGTTAGAATTACCAACAGTTATTCTGAATTTTAGTTCAGTTACTAATTGCTGTGAAATAGCAACATTTGTGTGTTAACGATAAAAATATTAACAAATGAGACATACAAAGAGTGTGAAAAAACATTTTACTATCGTTTTTTATTTTATCACAAAACAAAGCTACTTTCAATGCAGTTTAAGAAATTAAAAATAAAAATTAAATGTAACATTATAAAGATTTTTTGATGACTTTTGACAGTAATTTAAACTTTGAGAGTGTGTTTGGTACATATAAAACTTTGCATTTACTATCTTTTCTTATAACGAATGAAACTTAACAATCTTACAATAACTTGCAGGAATCACCTGTTTGTCTTCTTCAGGATATACAGCAATGGAATGAGAAGTTACTTTTTTTTGATATTTTAAAAAAAATTTAACAGTTTTTGAAGAGTTGGAGAGGCAGAGGGCAAAAACTCCATGAACCTTTCTACGTATACAGTTGAAATGCTTACAGAAATGTTAATTGTTAGAATTTAATGATTTCATAGCGGGCCATTGCTGAAACAATACTTATATTAGACACGTGAAATAAGACAAGACCAAATTTCGAATTAAGGTATCTTTTTTTTGTTGCTTGAATTATTACATGGCGTTTGAAAGAAAAAAAGGCGTTGGCTAAAAAGATTTAAAAGAAAAATTTTTAACGAATCATTTCCCCAAACGTAAAAGCCCAAATTTTCCCTAAGGAACAAGGTTGGCCCAAATTTGGAAAATAGGGGTTTTTGAACGGAAATTTTCGAAAAATGCGTGCTTCCTCAAAAATTTTTGTACAGTTGAACCTGTTATTGTGCGGTAGATAAGGACTGCATATTTAAAAATTAAAAAAAAATTCAAAAAAATTTCAAAATTCTTGCATAAAACAAATAATTCTGGAAATACAAAAAAAACTTTTTATACGGGGGAGGGGCCCCAAAAAAAATCGCTTTTTAAAATATACCAATTATTTCAAATTTTTGTAGAGCTTCCCTAAAAAAAAATAATTTAAAAATTTCACGGAAAAATTTTAAAACATATAGTTTCTCATTTATACACGGATAAGTTTTCAAAATGCATATACATAATTCATTGCTTAAACCCTAATCCTAAGTCATGTAATGAATAAGTTCCGCTTTTAGTCACTTGAAGGACAATTTAACATTTATTGTTTGGCAATATAAAGTAAGAGATAAATTTTTGGTCGAAAGTCGGGTGGTCAGTTTCTTGTAAATGTCACAATAACCAGATGTACATGATTGAAGCCTTTTTGAATTTTATACTTTTTCTTAATTGGTATCTATTTTAAGAAAATGCTTTTCCAATTTGTTGGGAAGCTGGATCCCTGCACATTTTTATCCTCTCTCAAAGAATCCGGTTCTTCTTATTCGTCTTCATAATCTATCAAATTATTGATAATGTCGCTGTCATTGAAAGTTTCGTCTTCAATCAAGCGCGGGCTGCTTGAGCGTTGAGAGAAAGCAACTGACTGCGCATTATCGGAAGACTGTTTATAACACAAATGAACATAGCGTCTTGAAGTGTCTACATTTCAGTGGCGTAACGTACACCCCCAACCCCGCATCACGGCTGACTAACGCCAAATATTTACCCAATTTATAAAATATTAAAGACAAAACCTAACTTTCGGGGGGACTTTCTCTGTTAACCAAACTTACAGTGGCGCCAAACCATTAGCCTGCCACGGGGGGAGGGGGTCCCAATTCTCCGTTACGCCACTAGTAAATAGATATAAAACATTACAGTGGCGCTATAGCCGTTGAAATTCATACACCGCATAAAAATGATCGCACATAAAAAATCGCACAAAACAAATCGCAGCAAAAAGAAAATCGCATAAAAAAAGACCGCACAAAAACAGGTTCTTCTGTACTGCATTTGTGTTTATTGTTTGCTTGAGAATACAACAAAAAATAAACTGCCCAAATACCCTTATACAGGAAAAGTATATATACTTTATGAAGGCATAGAACACTTACCACATGAAAATGAAAATTTATGAATACATAGTATACAATGATTTACCTGATCTGACACACCCAAAAAGTATTTTGTGAAAGATAAAGCTATCTATATTGAAAATTGAGTTGCCGACAATGCAAAAACTGTTTACTTTTTTTGAAAAAGAAATGCGTAACGTCCTGTTGTCTTCTGTGCTGCACTGAGTTTTTTTTGCTTCATCTCGAATACGACGAAGGAAAAGCAAGTCCATAACCAGCACATTTTGTTCAAAATACTGAAGGGTGGTTTCGATAGCGTTTAGTCCCTCATTATGCGATATTTTAGGGCTTTGTACTGTGCCCTCAAAGTTAACGTCTTAATCATTTACCAGCATTTTTTCATTAACTGTGCACGTGAGGTTTTTTCGACCTGCAAGTGTGTGGTCGAGTTATGTGGACTGTCATTTTATCGAGTGCTGAGTTTTCGAGATTCTACTGTATATATTATTAATTAGAAAATATGTTAAAGATGCTTTCTTTTTGATCACTGCATTAATACTTAAATACACGATTATTTGTGGAAATGGCAACACTATAAAATAAATGAAACTTATTCAATTTATTACTTTATAGTCCTTTAAATATGCAGTCATATTTACTAAGCAATAAATTTACTAAGCACTCTGTAGTTTGTGCAGATGCCAATCGCAGCGATGGGAACCTATACTCATTGTGGCATTGAATTATGCCATTTCTGAATTTACACTGAGGAATGTGCAATTCTTGATGGTTTCTATTTGATACCAACGTTCAGCCGTATTCTCTGCCCAACGCGTCGTGAGAGTGATTTCACCGATTAATATAATTACCTGCATGATAAGTGAATAGCAAATACGGGGAACGTGTAGACCATGGGTTCTTAAAATTTTGGGGTGGTAACCCTATTTTTGTACAAAATTTTCTGGGACCCATAAGCATTGGGCTAAGTTTACACACACTTGGGTACTTCTATATATGTCTTATTTGTTATGTATTATTGTTTTGCAGTAATAAACATCCGCAGTAAGTTTTTGCTCTGAATATTACGATGTAGAAATTTTAATTAACAAAAAAATTAAAAACATTATATGATGTAATTACAATGGAAATTCTACATGAACTATAATATGTTTATTAAATGTAGTCATTTTGAGTTCACTTCTGAGATCATCGTTCTAATTAAGAACGTTATAAGAAAGATTTAATATCAATAGAAAGGATGTGCTTGATTATTCTTAATTATGTTATATTACATCTTGGAATAATAGTCGTCACCGCCGGACGAAGGACCCCTCGATATTCTTTAGATTTGATCGATACTCTAAGAATCTAAATAAGCAATCAAATTATCGATTGGCTTTCTCCAATAAGAATCTAAATAAACAATTAAAGTATTAATATTATTAATGACAAACAAGTTATTTTTTATGAAAAATGTATAACAAAAACCGTAAAATTTTTGGCGACCCTAGGTGCAAGTTACGCGACCCCTGGATTAAGAAACACTGTTGTAGACCATAAAAGAAGCAGAATCTGTAATGCACTGAAGAAGACTAGTACATTTCGATCAACAAGCGGATGGTTATTGTCTTTCTGAAGTGCAGCTCCAGAAATGCGTGTAAATCGTCTTCCACAGCTTCCCCGAAGTAGCATCTGCAGTTCAAGGCTCTCATATTTTAAATTCGGTGGAATTGTTCATGATATCCAACCGCGTTCCAGATCATAATGCTAGGAGTTCACTTAGTATGAGGCTGAATAAGAAATTCTGAGAGAAGGCTTCATCTCTGTAGCATTTGACGAGGACACCACCATCATTAGAATCCGGATTGTAGCAGGAGTCATCAGAGAAGACGACTTGTTCCCCATTTGTACACCATAGGTAGTGTTGGTGATCCGACTGTATCTGGAGGCACCGGTGGTTCAGTATCAATGGATGTATTTGCAGAGAAATCCTTGTACGTAGTCGATGGCACAGAAGATGTCAGTGAACCATGGGATAACCAATGACACACTTGAAGATAGACTCCACTGTTGTGCCAAGAGAGGATGTTGGGTGAGCTGCTGAAAGCACTTGGTGTTTTACATACTTATATCATCAACTGTTGTAACCTTTTTTTTCTGTTTATACAACATCCTGATTCTGCTTCAAAAAAATTCTTATTATATTAAGGGGAATATCACTGTTTATGACTCTGGCAGGAACTATTTATTTGATTCAGTGTAGTTGCTAAAATAAGATCTGATTTTAATTCTGAGTTATTTATTTACACGGTCCATCACCTCCGTAAGGATGAGGTGTTTGTAGTCTTGTAGTGATATCTTATTCCGTGGCTCAATGCTGGGGTTTTGAGTTGTTTGGCTTTCAGTGACCCCTTCTCCCCCATGCCGGATCCAACAAAAGCGCTTAACGACTGTTCCAAATAATGATTCCTTTTCTTTTCAGTCGTCTAATGCTTGTAGTTTGGAACTGAAAGGTGGCCAATTTAAATAATCCTGTTGCCAATGTCTCTATGGAACACCTCTCCCCGTCATCACAGCTTCCCGCTGAAAATGGTGATTAAGAACTGTACACTGGGATGACAGCTTAGTCCACTCTACACATTGATCAGGCATTACATGGAGAATATAAGACTTTACCAATAATTCACGACAAGGGATTCAAATGACACCGGTGCACGTGTCACCATCTTAACAAAAGACTGCCCACAACGTCTTCCGAAAACCATTCCAATGACACGCAAAAACTATTGGAAAAGTAAATCAATTGCAATATACTGGCTGAAAAACAACCTTCTCTAAGTAAAGCTCAGAAAGTAGATCACTAAATTACAGAAACGACTTTCTTACCTAAGAAAGGAGTATGCAGTATCCCCCTTCTACCACATGTCACAACCAACAAAGGATCCACCCATCAACTACTCCCATTAAAAATACTCCAAAATGCATCTCTTTTCTACACTCGCATCTTTGTTGCTGCATTAAACTCTGCTCGTATAACGATTTCAAAATACGAACGTTCATTCTCAGAGATGCCGATTATGCGGCCCGTTTAAATTCTGTTTGTTGTTTGTATGACATTCTGCGTTTCTTTTTTGGAGGGTATATTGACTTTAAACCAATTTCTTACAGCAGTCAAACGAAAATAAAACATTTAAACTCACCTACTTAACTTACTTGCTGCTATGTTTCTCAGTGGCCGTTATAGCCTGGTGGTCAAGGTGACGAACTCATAGCCGGCGTGTTATGAGTTCGAACCTGATGCCTCTGAAGAGCCACCGTGTAGAAGGGGCCGATGCACGTTAAACATGCTGAGGTTCAAATGTCCTTCCGTTGGTGTGGTGTAGAAGTTAGGAGAGGGTGTCGTCCTCGTCACTTGAACATGGTTCAAAATTACGAGGTCCGTCGCCAAAAGCCCTCGAGTAGCTGAAAAGTGAGACGTCAAAATTAACTCACTTATACTCATTTGCTGTGTTTCTTAAGCTTCACATACACAATCGCTTAATATTTCTAATGATTTGTATATTCAAATCTGATTTTCATTTCCTGTAAGTATAATTTTATTTCCAAGATTTCTTCTTAGCGTTGAAACTTACTCAAACAACAGTGTTTTCAATGAAACTATTGAAATTACTAAATTGAGAACTTTTATTAAAAATGTAAATGCATTCTTAAATGTGTTCCTGTTAAAAATTTATTTACATTTTAATAGAAATTCTCTTTGGCCTATACATATTTCAGTTCTCTCTCATTGATTTATTTGCGCTAAGTAGATACAAAGCATATGTTTAATTTCCACAACTATATTGTTGTAAATTTTCTCGGGGGAAAAGCTGCTGATGACTCCACTTATTTGAATATAACATATTTATTAAGGGAAAAAGAATGAACAAATGACTACACGAAGACAAATCGACATACCGGTTGATTCAAAATTAGTGTGACCATTTTTAAAAGCATATAACAATTTATTATGAATTTCTATCGTTTTACTACTGGTTTTATTTGAAAAATGTAACATTTAAATTACTAATCTAACCATTTTTATTAGTGGGAGTAAGTTACAGTACCGAAATTAGATCCTCAAACTCGGTATAAAATTTTACAGCTTTTGAAGGATGGTTGTTCAAATTCTGTAAATAATAAAGCATTTAAAAATCAAAAAAGACATTTTTCTATTGTATTACTATCTAAATTTCAAAAAGAAATAAAATTGGCTCGCAATCAAAAGTTCCAGGGAGAAAATGTGAACGAAAGGAAGTCCTTAAAGAAAAAAAAATCAAAAGAATTATCGCTGTAAAAAATCCTTTGCCTCAAAAACCTATGGCAAAGAAAATATAGATTTAACAATCGACAATTTACCGTCAGATAAAGAAAATTGGCTATAAAAAAATAAATTTTCCAGTCTGTTATCAAATGTCTGTTAAGACCGTAGAAAAACGAAGAAAATGTCCTTGGTCTCTGTATTTAATGTTACGCAAAGATAGATACAAAGCATAGATAACTTCTGATGAAGCCCTATTTCATATGTCATTCACAACTGGCAAAACGAAGATTCAATATATTTCAAGCAGAAAACGTCGCAAAGACTCAGCTGTTTTGAAAAATGCAAGTTGACCGTCAGGTGTTATGGTATGGACGGAAATGTCCTCTCAAAGCTTAACAAAACCATTTTTTTTGTAGAACCAAACTTTAAAATTTGTTCTAAATACTATCAAAATAAAGTTTGGAAACACTTGATCAAAAAAAATTAAACGTTTTTACGCTCAAGGAAACTTTGTTTTTCACCAAGATTCTGCACAAAGTCATATTCCAAAATCAACTATAAAATGGCTGAAAGATTAAAAAATAAATTTTCTTCCTCCTGATAAATGACTATCACTATTCCCTCTATGTATTCCTTGCGATTATTTTTTATGGGGATACTTAAAAAAACATTTAAATAGACGTAAAACAAGAGGATTTCAAGGGCTTCAAAAAGCAATTTTAGAGGGACCCCAAAAATGGTCGAAAAAACTCTTTTAGCTTAGCCGAAAAGCTTACAAAAAGTGTACTGTGCTAGAGGAAACCACATTGAAAATTCTCTGTAAATAACTTTATTCATTTAAAATTTATGATTCTCTGAAATTGATCACACTATTTATGAATCAACCGGTATATACGCAAAGAAATATTATATCAGATTATTTACACTATTCGGAAACGCACCCATTATAAACAAGCTTTACAGTGCATTTTAGAACTGTGCCACTAGCAGGAACTCAGATTGATCAAATCTCCCTGATTTATCGCAGACAACGCATAAGTACATTCCAACAATCTATACTGACTCGTTCTTCGTCTCAAAAAGTTCTCTATATAGCCTTATGGAAATTTCCAAATGGATCGATCCCAGAGACTTCTTGAGGGTTTCTTGGAAATACCATCAATACCTTTTTGCCAAATTTGTCGCCAAGGGTGATCCAGTCGCCATTCTGGTAACTCTGGCCACATAATCTAGAATAGCTATAATTTAATTTTTAAGTTCATGTGGGGAAGCGAACGTTCTCTATAAAACAATTTTCCCACAAGCAATGTTTCACTGCAGGGAAAACTACATATGTGGTGTGTGTTTAATATATTACATGTTAGATTTTTAGAGATTGTATTTTTTTCTGATCATATATATACTTTTATGTTTATATTGTTAAGGTAGAGGGAAAATAATTTATATCGATGGATCCTTATTTAATCGCCGCAAAATTTATCCCAGAGGGGCAAGATATTTTAAACTATTAGTACTTCAAGATTTCTTTTTTTGTGTTATTTGTAAAAATTCCTATGATACAAAGTAGAGGGTAAATTAAATCTAGCTATTACAAAAAGGAAAAACATTTTCCGTTTTCCACACACAAAAGGACTGAAGGAAATAAAAATCCAATGAATGTATGTGTAAAAGTTTTGATTTGAAGCTGAGTTTTCTAAAAAAGCAAAAGAATATTTATGTGTATTTGTTTACTCGTGAAAGGATAAATAGAAAAAAATCAATAGTTGACTTATATTTATGTTACAAGCACAAAGTTTAGTGTTGGAAACTTGAAAAGAAAGACAAACAAGAAAAGTTTCAATGACGATAAACGAAAAGGAAAAAACTCAAATAATGTGATAACAGTAAAAAAAAAACTTTCTGCTCCAAAAACAATTTTTTCGAACAAAATATGTAAAACTGATATTTCAACTTTTGGAGCTCGGTGCAGCACCTTGGCAATTCGCCATTTTGTACTTCGATTCTCTCCAATGTCTCTATAGTTTTTGTGCCAAAAATTCCATGTGCATGCAGAAGAAAAGGCATCGCGTATTTTGCTTTTTCATTCTCAATCTTTCTATTTTATTAGAACAATTCACCGTCACCAAGGTATTCTTTTCCTGTGTTTGGACCATATTGGCTTAAAAGGAGTAACATACGTCTGGTATTATCTAAAAATAAGTGGTTGAACTATAGTCTGTCTTTACTATTCGATGATGTGTCTCCAGTATTGAAATCAATAGTCTTTAACTGGAGTATTTTGTAATAAATCAATTATCAAGAACCAGCATTTAACTTTCTTTTTGTATATGAGCATTTAAAAAGATGAAAAGCCCTGGAAGTGATTTCTTTTTTAAGATATTCCTCTTCCGAAAAATATAATTTTCCTTTAAAAAATAAGTATAGATTTTAATAAAATTGATTTCAGTATATATGAGGCATATAATTCACATTAGACACGACAAATTCATGTTATTTTTTGAGAGTCAGATGTTAATGTGACTGAATGTTTCATAAAGCATTCAAAAGAAGTTTGTGAGCAGAACTACAACAAACAGTTACATTTTTTTCTATGTGGGGCTCCAAAATTAAAGACCATTTTTTGTTGAAAAACATCTTTGAAGTTGTATGACATATAAAAATTTGATTCTGTGTAGGTATTAATGAGCTATTGATAGTTTAATTCCGAATTTCTCATATTCTTAACTTGGAACATATACATATTTGAGGAAACTAGACTCTTAGCATATTTAGCAATTATAAGCTACTGCAGCTACTAAAATTTTCTTACTTTATAAAAATACTTTTTCTTTGAGAAATATATTGAGGAATTCAAATAAAAAAAACTTGTAGAAACAATTAAATCTTTTCTAACCTTAAACTAATATTGTCTAAATTTATTTTCTTCTCCATATATTTCTTTTACATCTGAATCAATATATATGGTGTCCTGAAACTCAAGGTGAAGCGGGCACAAGATAAAAGAGGAAGTTATATCAATTCAGGAGAAAAAAATCCATATCATTTGGTTAAGTGAGGAAATATAAATGAATATGCTTGAAAATGTTGAAAACTGATACCATCCAGCATATCGTTATTTGCTATGACTACAAATTTTACAATTTTACAGTGATCTTTTTCACTAACGTGGTCTTGCATAGTCGTGCTATTAATCACAGTCACAAATCGAGCAAATCACTTTGCTGGTTTAGTTAAAACTAATGTAGTTTTGAATCGGTTTTAGAAAACGATATCACCTAATTTTGATTCTCCATTAAAAGTAAATATACTACATGTTGCGCTAGGCAAGTTATTTCAAATAATAACCGATTTAGATTCCAAATTGATACAAAACTCGCTACTTTTCTATCTATAACAAATATTCCCGTTGTTTTTTTTAAACAAAATGACTTTATTTTTAAAAAAATCAATCTTAAGCGGGAAACTCTCAAGTTAAGTAGTAAAAAAAAGTAAATAAAATAAAAAACACTTTTTTTTGTAATTCTTTAAAAAATTAAATGCTCATCGTGATTGGTGTTTACATGAATGGGGACTCTACCTCTCTTTAAAAAGTGATTGCTTGATGAGTCATGAGTAGCTAGCTAAATTTATTTCTTCCACTGCTTCAGCAATCTTTTGGCGCAATTCGATTACACTTTCAATTGGTTTAAAAGAAGTTAGAAGGCAAACACTTCAAACATTTAATTCATTAATAAAATCTAAATTCGACTATAAACTGAATCTTGAAGTTTTGAAAATGTCGTGGACTTAAATTGCTTCACACACAGGAATCATCCCTTGCAATAATTCTTTTTAAATTCTTTAGTTGTGAGGAGTCATTATTAGAAAGTATACAGTATTCTCAATTAGCTGACCTCTATGAAGGAGTTGACCAAAAGGTTTTATTAAAAAAAGGCACAAAAAGTAATGAAAAGTTCTACAAAAATACATTTTTCTGTACTCATTATTTTTAAATATTGATATAATTTTTATTTCTCTCAATGGAATGAATATTTCTTCTATGTGTAGTTAACCTTCACTTATTCCAAAATTTTCTACTTACTAATTTAATTATTTGTTCAGCAACATTCAGTACTTTCAAGTTGTAAAAGTAATTTCTATTTCAAATTTTTTAAAAGTCATTTGGTTTGTTAAAAAATTAAAGAATATTTTATAGTCGTTAATAGAATATATAAGTTGTAGTGGATCAACGAATTGTATCCCGGTTTTAGTTATGTAGTTGTTTCTTATCCTCCAAAGATCTGACATATGTCAGGTAAGCTCCAGAAGGTTGTTGACCACCAAAAAATGTATAATAATAAGGGGATAGGATGTTAAGCTCCCCTTAGAAAGTCCGATACATTCCTGAATGTGATTTAATGAAGCTGGATGGTCACAGAATTTTTCACAATTGGGGTGGTTTTTTTTATTCCACTATCATAACCGCTTTTAGCTATAAAATAGACACATAATTTAATTCCGTATTGTAGGAATTGATAACTACTTAACTTGTCACATATCCGACTAAAAACATTTTGTTTCAAAATTCGTACTGAAAAGTCAGCTACACATGCTTAGAGTAGTACTATTACTTTCTTAAGTTGCTATTTATACTAATATTTCTGATACATTGCCATGCCTTTTTGTTTATTTTAGTGTTATTTCAAATGGTTATGTCCCTTTTTAGTGAATTTTATATTAGTAATTTTAGGAATAAGTAAATAACATTTATTTTTGTCACAAATATATTTGAAAGATTTTAAAAAGTGCTTTTTTTGCTTAGAAATTTCCAATGGGTTAATTTTTAAAATTACATCTCAAATATATTTATAATTCTTTTTCAATTACATTAGAACGAAACGATTATATATAGAGAGAGAGATAATTTCATTCCGTATAAATTGCAAAAATAATGCTTATTTCTAATATTTAAGTTTACGAGTATTTCTGCTAAAAACAACAGAAATTCGTTTTGAAATCAATTTCTGGAGAAAATAATGCGTATGAAATATGGTCGTAATGCCATATAATGACTGTGGAAAAAGAAGAATGGTATTTTTTCGCAATGAAATTTTTTTCACAATATCACGGAGAAAGTATTCTTCGAGTGGTAAAAAGTGCTTTATTCTGATATTCACATAAAACAATCGACCACAGCATGTGCCTTCAAGATTCTCTTTTTTTAAAATTTGTTTTATTTATTTATTTCAAATAATTTATCATGAACTATTCAATTCAATTAAAAAATAGACATTTTACAAAAAATTTTTAATAATTTTCTAACTAAAAAAAACTGAAAAGATTAGTTAGAACGGTAGAAACAATTCAGTTAAAAAGTCTAAACGCACGCACGCACGCACACGCGCGCACACACACATCATATAAAATATTGGAAAAGCCTTGTAATTTTTCCACAAAATTTTCTTGGATGGCCCAATAACAATTGACTCACGGGCCGGTACCGGTCGGTGGTCTGGGGGTTGAAGACTACTGTTCTGTAAGATTGCGATCTTCAGATTTTGCAGGCCAGTTCATACGGTTAATATCCTCGTTATAAAGAAAATCATCAACAATTAGAGCTTTATGTTCCCTCGCGTTATCTTTCATTAAAAGGGTGTCTATGCCAGCTGCACGTCAGAAAAATCTCTCTTAAGCTGCAAGGACTTTGTAATGTCCCGGTGGACGCTGGTGTTGGGGGACTCGTGTAAAGATCAATTATTGTAATTCTAACACACTTTTATTACCTATTTCACTTAATAACACTAGACATCTTAAAGGGGAGAATGCATTTTAAATACTAAACACGAGGAACAATCACGTTTGATTAATTTAAATATCATAGAAATAAGCACACTTATCTTAATACTGGAGTGCTCTTGACTCCTGTACTTAGATTATTTTTGAATGCCTTCCAACTTGATTAACTATAAGACTTCCGGTCGTTATCTTATTCACGCTTCTATGTCCACTTTCAACCATTCACGCGTTTACTATACTACTAAAACTTAAATAGAAGTTCTAATTTGCATAAACACCATTTTCTTCACAGAGAGCGCGTTTTCAACAAACCCCTTTAAAAAGATTATTTTACTCAAGAGGATTAGTGAAATAGCGGATAAATCCATCACAACCTTATCACTAAAGAGTTCTACTCTGGCATTACTCGCATTAAAGAAGAGCACTGGTGTATGATTACTAAACATGATGCCAAAAAAAAAAGATATCGCTGCCACCACACACACAAATTGGTCGATCAAATTACGTTAGGGGGATGATAGTGAGCTCAAGGTACTCTTCCAAAGAAGACTTACCACGAATCACTCTGTGTGTTGAATCTCGATTCTTCGGTGAAGAGAACACGACTCCATTCTTTGTGTGTCCGAAAATGTTGTGTTCGGATGCCCGACGGCTCTGTTGTATTTAGTTCCCAGAGATGGTCACACCACTTGACGCGCCCCGTGTAAGCGGCTCTCTCTGCTATACGTTTGTATACTGTTTGCCTGGAAATTCTTGTTCCAGATGCAGTAGTAAGGATACAAGAACTTCTCTCTGTCTGCTTATATCATCGTGCATTTAATACTTAAGATCAATCATACGTTGGACTTTTAAGTATAGTACCACTTTTTTGAGGGAATTGATTCCACAACTTAGATACCCCTTTCGGTGCCACTTGCAACCAACGAGACACCTTCACTTGAGTCTGCCTTGGTTTCAGCTCTCCGTCTCATTGAAAAATTTAAACAACAATGTGAGAAAGCATTTTTATTGAAAGCTATGAGACGTGTGTTTTAACGCACTATTCACAACACTGCAGGCAATTATCCGATATGAGTTACTGGTCAAATTCCACTTTGTGTTACAAAACTAACACGCGCTAATATTTAATTCACACATGTTACGTGAATATAATACAATTTTCAATTTTTTGAAGATATTTTACAGTACATAAAATTAAATGTAAAAAAATTTCATATTATCATATACTCAAGATTTATTATAAAAAAATTTCTTAGAGCTGATTTTTAATGCAATTTTGTAAAAGTGTTTTTATCACTTGAAAAGAATAAAATAAGGTTGACAATCTTTCATTTGAAAAATCGCAATTCTGATCTCTAAAGAGTATAAGAAATTAAAATTGTCCTTCACTTTAAATAAACCCAATTCGGGTAAACCATTTTCTTTTTGGGGGAAGTAGAAGGGTTTTTTCGTTTGTGGGTTGTTAAAAAACCTCACAGCATCAATTTTTTTCTCTTCGAAAATTTCAAAGGGCATTTGCAGTCGCATCTCTTAAGTGACGCACATAAATAAACCGTAATATTTTTTAAAAAAACGTGAGCAGCACAAACATTTACAGGGATGGTTAATTTCTTTTTTTTTTCGGGACCAAATTCATGTTTTGAGAAAAGGGGCCCTTCATTCTTTGGGTTGTCATGTTTATGTTGTGTGGTTGCAGAGAATAATGATACAGTTCTTCCCAGACATGTATCGTCGAATTTTAACATCGTCTAACTTTTTTTCGAAATTGTGTTAGTTTAAGGAATTTTAGTTATCCTTTTTTTTGTACTAAGAACATTTACATGCTTAACCTCTTAATGCATTGTTAAATTCCACGTAGACGAAATCGCGGGTAACATCTATTTAACATAAAATAAATGCATCAGAAAGTAAATTAACGTATTACAAATCCGAACAAAATTTTAAAATTATTTAATGCGTTTATTACACAAAATTTGTAACAATTTTAATTTTGCTAAGCAGAAGGAAGGTGTTTTAAAAAATCGATCCATAAGACAGTTACGGGGCGTTATAAGTAAAAAAAACTTTTTTATTAGCTATTATACCTACAGACTTAAAATTTAGAAAACATGATTTTTTGTTCAGCTGAGATATGCAAAAGCTTTTTTGTTTAATTACAAAATTAAATCTTAAAAAATTTTTATCCTTCAGTCTTATTGTTTAAAATTTTTAATTCACCTGTGCGAAAAACTATACCAACTAGTATATAATAAAATATCAACATTTCTCCCGAAATAGGAAAGATAGTAATAGAGAAGAGATATCAAGAGTATCAAAGGACATTAACATTAAATTTTCTTGTTCTTTTATTTATGTTTATTATAATGTATTATTCGGAATAAACTTGCGTTTACGTGAATATTGATCCTCGTCACTTGTCCTTCGCATAAGAGCCCTTACACACACACACACACACACACACACACACACACACACACAACCACAACCACAACACACACCAACACACACAACCACACACCCCCAAACCCCAACACACCCACACAAAACACACAAACCCCAAAACCCCACACACACACACACACACACACACACACACACACACACACACACACCACACACACACACACACACACACACACACACACCACACACACACACACACACACACACACACACACACACACACCACACACACACACACACACACACACACACACACACACACACACACACACACACACACACACACACACACACACACACACACACACACACACACACACACACCACACACACCACACACACCACCACACCACCACACACACACACACACACACACCACACACACACACACACACACACACACACACACACACACACACACACACACACACACACACACACACACAGCAGCACGCACACGATACTTTCTTGTAGCTTATGGAGTGGCATAGTAAAAGAATCAGAAAATTCCCTTAATTATTTCAATAAAATTGGATAAATCAGAAAGTAATGCAATAAAAAATATCGTTGTCAACTAACCTGAGAAGAACGCAATAAATGCAAGGAATAATATAAAAAAAACCTGATGTGGTAATATTGACATGGTTTTAATTGTGATAAAAAGAATTTGGAGAATTCAAAATGTTTCTTTATGAGAACACTAGAAACATAATTTCTCTAACAATGCTATAATCATAAAGGTGAAAAGTTATCGCAAGAATGTACTCTGTAATAAAATTGACTTTATTCTCTCGCTGCTTTGTGAACCGACTGCTGATGAGTCTTCTTTTCCTGTTTTTCTTCTATATTATCTTTAGCTTTGGGCAACGCTCATTCTCAATCGAATAGCACCAAATGTCAGATAGGAGCTGATTTAGAAAGAGGCTATATAAAGAGAGGAATTCCCGGGAATAATTCGATACTTACGAGCTGTGACTCGATATAATACCAAGTATTAGTTGAAGATTCTATAGAGATAGGTATCCAAAGTAATAGGTACCTAAAGAAAAAAATTACTCAGTATGCTCATAGAATTGAAAGAGTTTCTACGAATATTTCGTAAAAACTTTTAAAAGCTAATTTTAATTTATAAGCTCCCATAGTTAATCTGGAAGCTTTGCGAGAGATATTTCTGTTGCAAAACCATACGTCTTTAATTTACTGATTTTTGCAAACATTAAAGTAAAGTAATAAATTTTGAAATTTTTGTTATGGGAAGTTTCAATACAGAAGTGGATTATTTTTAAACAACTGAGCTTAAATAAAAAATTCAAATCAATTTTTGTTCTGATTATAGAATTATTTTATTATTAGATTAATCATTGAAAAAGTTATATAGAATTTTTTCTGTTAATTATTTTAATGTATTAATCTCTTTGTTTTATAATCTGAAATCCGTATTAGAGATTTTTAAGTAGCAAATCTTAATTTTGTACGTTTTTTAACCATAAGTTTTTAATTGAAAATATGGTTGAATAATGTGAACCCGAATGGTATACTACACATAGTATAGTACAAAATTTACAGTATATCAAGTTGATATATTTATAGAGATATATAAAAAAGAGACTTATATATTTATCCTTAGTTAATTATCACTGGTTTAAGACTTATATATTATCGCTAGTAATTTATACTGATAGTGTTCGTGTGATTTGCGTGAGTGAGTGAATATTAACGTCGCACTGTTCAGCTACACGAGGGCATTTGGTGACGGACCACGTAATTTTGAACCATGGTCAAGTGACGTGGACGACACCTGAGCTGGCACCCCCTCTCCTAACTACAACACCACACCAACAGGAGGATCGTGTGATTTGCATTATCCAATCATATATTCAATTAAAATATATTACTTAAAAATCTACAAATCAAACTTTTTATCAGTTTTGCTGACTGTATAACTGTATCGATTGTTTATAAATAGCGTTTTATAAAATAAATATGGTAATCCAATAAATAAATATACAGAAATTTAGCAACTAACTACACAGTATTTGACTTAGTAATAGAATGTTATTATAATTATAAGAAAATAAACATCATTTTTTTAAAAAAAAGTTATGCAAATTGGAAAAAAATGCAAATTAAAAAGATAACGCGATATTAATGATAACTTGTCTTAATGATTCAGCTATTGAGATTAAACAAAAAGAGGAAGAAAATAAAAGTGTGTAAACAATTTTGGAACTTTAAATGCGATTTTCTACTAAATACAAAAAAATATGGTGACATTTTAAAAAATTATTCCAAAGCTTTATAATATGATTTATTATACCTCATGTGTGTATGATTCTCTAGTGAGTAAATGTTTACTAACTTCGCACACTTAATGTATCCGAGCACGTTTGGAACCATGATTTTGAAAAAGAGCATAAATGGATAATTTGCATGATATTTAGTGTCACTTAGATTAGAATACATGTATAAAATTGTTTTAAGGACAATTTGATAAAAAAAATTATTTAAATACAATATTTCGGCAAAAAATTGACTTAGAATAAACTTTTTCAAAATGTTCTCCTTCCATGAAACATGCTTCTATTATAATAATTATTTTGCATGTATATAGCTCAAACCTCTGTACAGAGGTTCAACTATAGTTTTGAAAAATTCACATTATTTTCAAGTTACAACCCCTTGAAATAATTATCGGCGTTTTTTTTTTTAAAAATTTCTCCCCCCTGTTGTCGTAAAACATGAAAAAACCTACTTCTAAGTTATATATTTTACAAATTCTCTAGTTGACCTCTGTAAAAGGGTTTGAGCTATATACAGGAAAATATTTTATAATAGAAGCATTTTTTTACAAAAGGAGAACATTTTTTAAAAAGTTTTTCTAAGTTAATTTTTGCCAAAATTTGTATTTAAATAATTTTTGTCAAAATATTTAAAAAAAATTTTATATACATTTTCTAATCTAAAAAGACACTAAATATCATAAATATTATCCATTTATACCTTTTGCAAAATCACGGCTCGAACGTAGTCGGATACCTTAAGCAACGCAAGGTAATTGGAACGGGCCTCGATTTTGACCGTGGTCAAATGATGAGGAAAAACCCTTTGTATTCCTCTTTCAAAACTTTCCAAATACGTGAACGTAATTGTGAGAGCCTCAACAAATTTAATGCGAAGTAGTTTCTCTGCATGGCGGGTAATCACTGGCATCAGTACTTAACCCTTTCGCCGGCACAAAGCTAAAATACACTTTTCTGTGATAAAGTACTTGATAAAAGTAATGTTCTAATCCTCTATAAATATTATTTAGTCACAACCCCCCTCTGATCAGGTTTTTTTTCCTGGGTGGTGGCTAGACGTTATAGCCACCGTGCACTTAAGACCATTTAACTTACTTTTCAGAACAGAGAAATAATGAATCTATTTCAAAAACATTTTGAAAAAAATTTAAAATTTATCTAAAAATATTTCAATAACAATTAAATACAAAGTACAAGTGTAATAAAATAATAATAGAATAATTGTACAATATAGAATACTTACTAAAATGTACATTGAAATTGGTATCTATCCACATTTTATATTTTATTTAACTTTAGTATAAAAAGTTTGAAATAAAGTAATATTTTTGAGGTTTTAAATTAGTTATTTCACAAGTGATGAGCTATTTACTGGGGAACTTTTCAAAGCAAGTAGGACCATTTGTTTGAAGGCACAGTGGTAAGTTGCAGGACCGACACAGCTTTCGGGAGCGACGAACGTCTTTTCTAGAATTGCAAAGAGAGCATCTCCTGCACAGATCGCCTTCTGTTACAACTTTCTCAAGTGGAGGAAGAGCCAAAATTTCACGGTCATTTTTCTGTTCTATGAGGCAGTGAATAGAGCCTTTATCCATACATAAAAGCTTTCCAAAAACATAAATAAAACCTTTTTTTTCATTGCACATTTGCTTAATTCATTGAGATGAGAGAAAAGTATATTTAAGACTTATCGAAATTTTTTTCACAGATCAGAAATTTTATTTATAGTAGTCAAAATACAATTTGTAGATTTACCCATCAGAGGACATGAAATGCAAAAAATGGTATTGTGCTGCCATCTGTATTGATTTTTATGTGTTTTAGCTTCAATTAACGCATGTGGATAGACTAAATATACATCACCTACATTTTGTTATGTGGCTAGACCTATTAGCCACTGCCCGAGAAAGGGTTAAGCCCACATCTCAACAAAAATAGCATCGACCACGAGTTTCGACCATGATTACTTGGATACCGTGGTCTGAAATGTATGTTTGATATTTAAGAGCTTAAGATTTAAGTAAAATTAGAAAATTTAAGTTGAGCATTATTTTAATGTTACTAAAACGAAAAGGTGCTTTCAGTGGTGCACGTGGTGTTGGGGCATTAGAACTTTTTATTACAAGCATATCTTCACTGTGACTGTGCTATGCCTTATTCTTTCTTCAATTATTAATAATTTTATGCAATTGTGTCAGAGCTAAGCCTGAGTGAACTTTGACTTATCTGTTATGTATTAAAGAGCAGTTTCGATTAACGAATTACTCTTTTTTCCTTTATAAGTAAATTCTCATAACTTTCTTGACTTATATAAAAATAACACATCAAAAACTGAAGATCTCAAACTATTCAATAGTTTCTTAAGAATTAATTTACAAAACTAATTTTCCCTCTTTCTCATTTCATCGTATTGTCCAATTAATCACTGTTCTCATTCTGTCTAACTTAAATTACTTTACTCCTCACTTGAAAGAATTCCTAAACAAAACTTATCTGTTAAAGTCTTTCGATTAAAAGTCTCATAATTTTCTGGATTTGTTACTCAGTCTTGGGATTTGGTAAGGAATTGTGTGTGTGTGTGTGTGGATATTTCACTTTTCTCAAACTAGTGACGAAACAAATTTGAAACCTTCATTAATGATCCAAATAGTACGAGTAAACTTAGTTGCCGACTTTCCTAATTTCGTCGGAACTTTTCAAAAATATTTTTCATTATCTTCAGGAGATTGATGCCATTAGTAGTAAAGGATCAGTTGATGTGTACTTGCTTGATATTTTGCGTCATGTGAGTTTTGATATATAGTTATTATATATCAAATATATTATACATCATACATTATATATTTATTATATATATTTAATTCGTTTTGATGACTTCGTTTAATGCCTTGTGTCTCGGAGAAAGTAGCAAACTTGGACACGCGTTTTGATATAACTCTATATGTAAGCAATTTTGTATGGTCAAAAAGAATGCAATCCGCACAAACCATATGCCTTGCCATATATAATTCATTCAAACAAAAATGCATTGTCTCCAATAAAATATGCAGTTCTTTAGAAAATAATAAAATCTGAATATAATATTATTATTATTGGAGAATTTTTTGACGTGAAGAAATGTGCCTAGTTTGTATCACTTTTTGATCACTAAGGTTTATGATTATAAACCATAAATTTCGCCCTATTTTACTACAGTAAAAATTTTATATGAATTTTTAAATGGAGTTATATATATATAGGTTTAACGGGAAAAAATAGCCTGGTCCTAAACGGGTTAAAACTGTATTTAAAAAAAAATTTTTTTCCCGATTACTTGTCTTCATTATAAACTATTTAACTGAATTAGCAGTTTGAAGAAGGGAAAAGAACGCCTAAACTGTTTGGGGGAGAAAATTTTTTAAAAATCTCGTTATTTTTTTAAACCAAATTTTTGTGTGAGATTCTTACACTAATAATTTGTTATTTTTATATAGCAAAAAGCAAGAAACCAGTTGTACATATAAAATGTCTAAACGTACGTGATTGTTACTCTAGCAGCAAATATATATATATATATATATATAGAGAGAGAGAGAGAGAGAGAGAGAGTGACAACAACCAGATTGAATTAAGTATGCATTTATTTAGGGGAATTATCTACAAGGGAGGGCTAAAATTTAGTAAAAAGTTATCGGGTGGTTGGATTCCACCAGGCATCTCGTCGCTGCGCCTTCGTCTCGTCCCGTCTGCGTCGTCTCTCTCTCTGTCTTCCCGCGCAATCGTCCTATTCGTCTGTCGTCTCTTTATTCTCGAACCGTCTTGTCAGCTAGGTGGCGCTCTCTTGGCCTTACGTCATTAAGGGAATATAGGAAGGATATGAGATAACGTGCACATCCATTCCTACATCGGCCATCATGACCAAGCATGCGTCCTCGCATGTAAAATACAATGTATTTCAAAATGTCATGAAATAAAATTGAAAAGCTAGAGGAAATAAACTTACAAATAAAACAATTATTAAAACAGTCAAATATGTATCAGAAAATCAAAACTAATGATAAAGCATAAAAATAAAATAAAAAATAGGTATACAGATGGAAAAAAGACAAACAATACAAAGCAATCTTGAGTATGGTGATAATGTCAAAAAAAGATGTAAAAGTTTTCGTTTGTAATGTAACATTCATTTGTGTGTCCATGGTTTCAAGTATTCGGCACAAGTACTTGTTTTGGTTGGGCCATCAAAATTTCCACATTTTTCGACGTTGTAGGTATCGTTAGGCTTTACCTGAGTAATTTTATATGGACCGATAAATTTATTGCAGAGTTTTTGTCCAGGTCCGTGTTGCGTTCTTTTAATAGCAACTAAGTCCTTAACACTATATAAACAAGGAGATTTTTTCGAAGATTATAAGACTTTTTGTTTTCATTTTGCACTTTAATTATTTGCGCTTTTGCCGCTTTACGTAGGAGTTCTCTGTTTTCATTAAATTCGAGTTGTAGCTGTTCGTCGATTAATTGTTGAATGCGCAAATCAGTCTTGTTATTGATTTGTGTTCCAAAGAGTAATTCAAAAGGAGTGGTGTTAAGGTATCCGACTACGTTCGGAACCGTGATTTTTCAAAAGCTTATAAATGGATAATATTTATGATATTTAGTATCACTTAGATTAGAAAATGTATATAAAACTGTTTTAAGAATAGTATTACAATAAAAAATTATTTAAGTACAATATTTCGGCTAAAAATGAACTGAGAATAAATTTTTTTCAAAATGTTCTCCTTTTGTGAAAAATGGTTCCATTATAATAATATTTTGCCTGTATATAGCTCAGACCTCTTTACAGAGGCTCAACTAGAGAATTTGTGAAATATATAACTTAGAAGTAGGTTTATTCATGTTTTACGACAACAGAGGGGAGAAATTTTAAGGAAAAAACGCCGATAATTATTTCAAATGATTATAACTCTGAAAATAATGTGAATTTTTCAAAAATCATAGTTGAGCCACTGTACAGATGTCTGAGCTATATACAGGCAAAATATTATTATAGAAGCTTTTTCACGAAAGGAGCATTTTAAAAAAATTTATTCTAAGTTATTAAACCAAAAAATTTTATTTAAATAACTTTTTGCCAAATTGTCCTTAAAACAATTTTACAGTGTCCTGATCTAAGTGACACTAAATATCATGAAAATTTTTCATTTATGCCCTAAAAAACATGGTTCCCAACTATCGGATACCTTAATTTTCGTTGGAATGTTGAGCTTAAGACTTCTTGTTGTGAAGGAACATGTTTGAACCATTTCGTGGGATCGTCTTCTGACATCTTAGATAAGACAGAAATAATTGTTCGATTAATGGGTTTTACTTGACTACACACATTTGCACGTGGCAAACCTGTAGTAATATGATGAAGTGAAATATTTTGT
>BMAV01022913.1:6660-42635 GCA_019973955.1 Trichonephila inaurata madagascariensis
CATCCATTTTTAAACAAAAAAAACTTTACATAGTCTTGTAGTAGGATCACGTTTCACAGGACTAAAAGAAATATGGATTATAAAATGTCATTCACTAAGACAAACAGGTTTATCTACTGTAGGTAGTCTACCAGGATTCTTTGTACCGAAGCGGTATCATCCTATTTACGTAAAAACTCTTCTACAACTTGAATTTGAAATTCTACAAATGTAATACATTTCCCAATTTTAATGAGAAAAAATGAGTTTCAGAAAACCCTATTTAGTAAAAGTAAAAATGTAAAAATATAATTTTATATTTTTTCTGACGTTTTCGGATTGTCCGCTAAAAGGATATTTCTGGATAATAGAGATCTATACACCTGTAGGTAGATTCTACTCAGAGTACTCTTTTATTTAAGTACATTTTCATTTTTTTTATTTTAAGGTTGATCATGGAAGTATCATGTGAATACTGCTCATCAAACTACATCTATTTAATTGAGCACAACGTATAACGGGTACAACAATAAGATGCACTTAAAAATATATATTACCCGTATAATACTCGTGTGTGACATTTTGGAGCATTAGTGCGGTGCCCGAGATAATCTCGGGAATGGCAGTTAATAGGTCAATCCCCTGAAATTGCAGTCTAATGGAATCCTATTTCTTAGGCAATCACGCATGTCAAAAATATTTCTTTAGTAATCAACTAATACATTTCTTCCTTGGTGACCATTGGATGCACGAAGGCATGCTTTCACAGCATTAAAAAATAAATAATAAATAAAAAAAACCCACGATAATTAACTGTTTTCTCTTTTGGGCTTTTTATTTATGAAGACCGTATGATGAGCTACTTTGTGACCACTGTAGTTGCAATTGTGACATGTGATGATTTCACAGATTGTTTTGCAGTAAATAAATCAATTATCGGTAAATAAAATAATAATAATAAAAATGTTTCCTCTGTAGTTGATGTATTTTGTTATGCGCCAGTTTTTACAATCTTTTTACAAAAAGGTAGGAGAATTTTTCGTGATTATCATGCACAATTAATAAAATTATACTACAATTAAAAATTGAAAATTTTTGAAGCATTATAGATGTTATACAGAATGAAAAAATACACACTTAAAAAAAATTCTCTTTTTTTTTAAATTAACTTTTTAAAATAATTTAATATTTCTAATGAATCTTCGCAAATAATTCTGCATTTTCTAGATATTTTAATATTTATACACAGAATATTAGTCACAGAAATTCTAATGAAAGTGTGCCCATATAAATGTGTACTTGTTTCAGTAAGTTAATTAAATTTTCGAGATGAAACAAAGAAAAGAAATATTTCAGTATAAAGCGCTAAAAAAAAGTTTATTGCTGACGCAAAGATGGTTCTTTCTTTTGCATAGAATAAAAGACAAATGCAGTAGTTCTGCCCTAAATAAAACATACCAATAAATAGTGGGAAAAGACAATGAAGAAAGAAATGAGAAAATTTGATGGTGTGACCACCCAGTCTCTACGAAAAGGTTGACTGCCGGGAGAGATTCTTTTAGTTTTCTAGATTGGTATCTGGGGAATTTAGAAGTCTTTGTTTGTATTTTCCAAAGAAAAAAAAACCGGAAGTTTTTTTGTTTTAATCTATATTTTCTCCATTAAATTCGATAAGAAAATATCTGAACTTTAAAAAAATGTGGTTTCCTTCATTAGAAAATAAAAGCAAAATAAAATATGTTTTGTTCATAAAAATGCGGTTAATTGCACAAAGTTGTGGTCAATTTATTTCAATGTATAAAGCAACTAAAAACTTGAGCAAAAGCATGCTTGGTGAACACACAAATAACTTTTAATTATAGTTTATTTATCATGTTGAAATATAGAGAGAAACATTTATAGAATTATCTTTTTTAACAGTTCTTTTTACAGTGCATATGCATTAGTTAACCACAGTTGTCCCCTAAAAATCAAATGTGTAATGTTTCTGTATTTTTTTCATCTTTATTCATAGAATAAATAAGCTCTTAAATAATACAAATTAATTATTATTTCATTTAGGTTTTATGCTTCTGCAGTAAAATTAAGATAATTAATTTAGAAATATTCAATGCTCTTACTTTTGGATCGTACCGTTCTATTTTTTATATTGTTTGAATATAAATGTATAATATTGTTTTAATACGTGGTTGTTATATAATAACTATAATTTTTGATCCCCAATAAATCTAGTTTAGTTAAATTGTATCTCTCAAGGATTCCTCTTAAAGTTAACTCTTAGGTTTCATTTGAAGGTTATTAAAAGCTTAAAAAAACCTACCATTCTTCCTGAAAGAGGAAATGAGATATGCAGATTTTTTATATTATATCAAGTGAATTGAAGATAGAGATGAACGGCAATTGTCTTATCGGACCATTTCGAGAATTATTTCTTCAGGGAATTACTGTGATGAAATAACAGTAACAATTTTATATATAAATTCAAATGCTTCTGTATTTGTTTTGAACATATACAAACCCAAACTGCTGACCGTATCATTCTAAAAGGAGTTTTGCTGATGTTTCAAAAGAGTCTTAAGGATCTTTTCCTTCAAAACGAATTTTCAAATTTATTTGTAATGATTTTTTTTCCAAACTTTCTTTGTTAAAGGAGAAATTTAATGGTTTATACTCCTACTTACATGTCATTTTGAGGCAAATCTTACAAATGCGAAATCCTGAGACTTAGTTACGCAGACTTTGGGAAGTTTCGTCACAGAGTTAAGACTATCACAATCAGATACTGGTTTCACTTACAAATTCTGATTGGATTAAAAAGTGTTTCATACGTCTTCCAAATGAATGGAGAAATAATTTAAAACCAGCGTTTCTCAAACTGTGGGGCGCGCCCCCCTAAAGGGGCGTGATAATCCTTCCAGGGGTCGCAAGCCTATCGAAAAGCTGAAAATAAGAGATTTTAAAAAATTATTAATTTACTGAAAGGAATCAGAACAAAAAACATTCTGAGATAAGAAAAAGTAACATTTACAAGGATATAGTATATTTGTAAATGTATCAGTACTGCACAATGTATTTGATCATCAATCATCAATATTATGTTAAGAACAAATTTAATAATTCCTCATTACCCCATAGGTTTGTAATATACAAAATTGCATGTGAAATTTAAGACATATCTTGATAATTTGTACAGTTTATAATTAAAGTCGTAATGTAGCTTTAGCTTCAAAGTACATTATTATTGAATTCAATAAATTATATTATTGTATAGAAGGGGGCTAAGAAATGATGATTGAAAATTGGGTCGCAAACATTGAAAGTTTGAGAAGCACTGATTGAAAACATATTGATTAACAGAAAGATATAAGTATCTGACGGAAATCAATATAATTATCTTAGGACCGAGGTTCATTACTTGAAAGAACATTTCAAATGTCAACCTTACTTATGCCATATTGACATAAATAAAATCACATAACAAAAAAGTTTTTAAGTGAAAATGTGAGTGATTTGAATTTTTCTTAGAGTACCTACAATTTTAATTTTTAATTCGTGTACACAGATAGTGCAAAATTTTTCTCAGGTATTGATACGTGTCATTTGCAAGTAAGTTGAGAGATTATGTAGGTAGCTGTTATTGACATTTAATGCAAATCACTGAAATAAAAAGAGATCTTACTCTACAAGCAGAGAAGGTTTTCGTTTCCATCAAGAAACATGGAAAGGGCTGGGTGCGTAAATATCAGGGAAGGTGATAAGCACAGATAGTATAGAAAGAAATCGATAAAATAGCAAGAAAATAAAACGTGATACTGAGAGCAAGTTTGTTTGGGCACTTGTGTATACAATGTATCGTATAATATACGCATAAATGTTAATGAGTACGTAATTTAGTAAAATGGATATAATTTAATCTTTAACCTTTTACCTCATAGATCCATACATTTTGTGTGAAATCTTAAAGTTTCTTTTTTGATCTCCAGAAATAATTTTTAAAAAAGTCTCTTTTATATCAACATCTTTTCCTAAATTGAAGGTTGTGATATTATACAATCGTTTTTCCAAATATATAAAATACAAATTCTATCCGTTTTACTAGAGACATTTTAAAATTATGACGAAAAACATGTTTCTGGCCTTATATTAGACATTAGTATATTTTAGCTGATTCTCAATTATCTTTGTTAATGGAAAAAATTGTCTTTAGCCAGTCAAATGTTAAAATGCATACAAAAATACAGATAATTGTTAATATAATTGGGAAGGAAAGAGTGGTAGAGGAACAATGCGTTATAGACTTGATTATTTTTTCTAAAGATACACTTAAAAGCAAAATTCCCTGAAGAGCCGCGGTTTGCCGACCCCTGCATTAGGGCTATCAATAGTGAATTTCATAATTTTGAACCACGACCAGGTAAAGAGGAGGATACATAAACTGACAATTCACACATTTTCTAAGTTTCCCCACCACTTCAACGTGAAGACTTTGAGTATAGAAAGACTTAACATGAGTCAATCACTTACACTGTGGGCCATAATAGGTCAATTCGATAGATATAGCGTCATCCATTGTTTCGCTACCACTACCACAAGGAGAGGCAATTAAAGTAACAACAATACGCATGTTGGCAAAATCAATTGGGTTTTTTTTTTTTGCTTATAAAAGTATTTTTATTACATCTTATTTTTGTAATTTTATGCTTAAAAAGTGTGACATTTTTTTTAAAGTCATAAATGTGATAAATGTTACTAACAAAGTAGAATCCTTTTTTACGCTTTTGTTTTACTTTTAAAGGGAAAAGATTAGAAGTTTCTAGTAAATTTGCTGGTAAAATTTTGTAATAAAATACTTTAATTCTTTGAAACTATTTAAGAATTTTGGTTTTATTCTTTCAAAATGTTTAATGAATATAAGCCTAATTTTTATTCCATTACAGTTATTTAAATTTGTGTAAATTTAGTTTTTAGTGGCTTCGATGGCTTATTACATTAAGAATACCATTGGGAAAGAAACATTTGTCTTTTTTTAAAAGAAGAAATATAATTAATTTTTTATTAAGTAGACTCCGCTTGTTAATTTTCAAACCCTTTGTCTCCGTAATTATTTTTAAACTGTTTTGATGTTTACCTCATTACATGTTTTTAAATGTTAATATCGTACCCTTTTTGAAACGCCTTTTCCAAAGCATAATCAGCTTCGTATAAAAGTACTAATTATAAACTCACAGTTTTTCTGACGTTTATTTTTATGTGTTTAAGAAAAACAATAAAAGTATAGGTGCTTTAGAATGTTTTTATTCCAACATTGGAAGCGAAATAATGTTTTCTTTATAAGGTGTCACATTTTTACAATCTTAGTGATAAATTCGGAATAAAGAAAATGATTATTCATTATTCAAATAAAAATTGGATTTCTTTTTTAATAAGTGAAGGCATTTGACTACGCTTGGTAACATGATTTTGTGAAGGTATACAAACGAGTGGATTAAAAAATACTTGTAAAATTTTTTTAAGAATATTATTACAAGAAAAAACATTCATATACAATTTTTTTGGCAAAAAATGGAGAATTTTTTTTTTAAAAATAATCTCCTTTCATGAAAAAATATTCCTTAATAATAATACATAGTCTAGGATTTTTATGATATAAGTTTCTAAGATCTAAAGTATTCTAAGCTTTTTCTACATAGAAGAAATTAAGATTTTTGAAATATACAAATTAAAATGGGATTTATTCATATTTTAATGCATCAGAATACAAAACCTCTTTCGAACAACACCGATTATTATTTCAATTGATAGTTAATCTGAAAATAATGTAAATTTTTCAAAACTGTTTGTTCGATTTCTGCAGAAATATCTAATACATAAGAAATAAACTACTATTATACAAGTATTTCCCATAAAGGGGAATGTCTTGAAAATATGTCATTTTTTTTTATTCGTCTTTTGACAAGAAAATTGCATTTTAATAATTCCTTATTGTAATAATATTCTTAAAACAATTTTATATACATATTCTAGGTGACAGTAAATATTAAAAATATATTCATTTATCATTCAAAATCATCGTTCCAAACGTGGCCGTTCACCTTAATGATAATTCATTTAAATAGAAAGTAATTTTATATATATATATATTATTTGAAATATTAAAATATTGTCTTTAAGAAGAAAACACATTTCCATGGCGAATAAATTTATGTAATGTGTTTATAATAGACACGACTTACAGAAATTAGTAGTACAATTCTAAGGATTGAAAACTACAATCAGATTTACATATAAATAAAAACGACGAAACTAAACGAATGAAAAATTGTTTACATCATCTCTGTTGATGAATTTAGAATTTAGATTTTAGATTTTAAATTACTATATTTACGCCATTTGTGTTGACATTTTTAGATAACACAGTAGACACTTAGGGAAAAAAGACATTTGCAATTCGAGCTGGCGACGCTTTTCTTCGGGGATAGTAAATGTTTTCGATTCTATTCCATACGTTACGACCTAATAAAAATGTATTTTGCCAGATTTTGGAGTTTTTTTTGTCATATATGACATTTTTGAAAGTTATGCAGCATATTTTCTCGTTTGAAGATTTGGAGAGGGCTACGAATATTTATTTATAAATCATTTATCGCTTTAGCTTTTGAGTTATGCATGAATTAAATCGATCGACTAAATTTTCGATTAATTTTATATACAATCATTCTTTCTGTATGTTTTCATAGATTCATTTTATATTTACAAATATACTTACTTTTAAAATTATTGAAAATATTTTAATAGAAAATAAGCAAATTATATTTTTGTAATAAATATAATATTTCATGTATACAGGCATTAATCATAATTTTTCTCCCTTAAAATAGAAACTGTGATTGCATCGAAGAATATATACAGTGGAATCTCGAATAACGTTCCATATAAGTGTAAATTTAAATGTCTACGTTTAAACTTCCAACATTGAAAAAATAAGAATTGATAACTCCATAAGTTGTTAAATTCCAATTTGATCATATAAGATTTAAAGACTGTTGACTATTCGTCAAAACTCATCACGTGAACTGTTGCAGGGAAATATAGGAAAGAGTCTACTAAAGGTTGCACGTCTTTTATATATATCAAGATAAATTGTGCAATATCACCGTTGGATACAAGTTTAAGTACTAATATTTAGACTTTTTGTGAAATTAGTCCATTAGTAGTTTTTGCAGTTTTCTTAAATAATTTTTTTCTAAGTTTTAAGTTCACCTTGTACATTAAACATCATAGATTTAAGACACTCTAAACAGAACCTCAACCTGCGGCCCACAGAGCTTCTTCAAGTAGACAGGTCTTAGTCCATTGCTTTGAGAAATTTGTTTACGAATATTGTATTAAAAATTTGGTGGGAAATTCTTTGTCAAGAAATCAAGTATAACAGCTTTGCTTTTTGCTGTCGGTGTCATACAGGTACGAATTCATATTCTTTTTTATTTAGAGCAGTTACAGTTAGTGATAACAGAACAGTGAAGTAGCGACAATTTTATAGGTGGAACTAATTTTTAACTATCTTTCATATCTTGCAAACGAAAAATATTCGAAGAAAATATATCTTTTCAAGATGATTGGGAGGTTGACTATTTGTAGTTAAACACAACATGGATCAGTGCTTGTTTGATTTGTCACGAAAGTGCTGTATTTAAAAAACACCAATTAACAGAAATCATTCAACGACACTTTTCCTTGAAGATCTCTTTCAAGAGGGGATAAATAGGCTTTCTTGAATAATCTTTGCTCCAGCAACAAAATGTTTCGTCAGTGGTAATATCACAGCGGGAACAAAGGCATCCAATGAAGTTTGTTATAGTATCGGTAATCACATGAAACCGTTTACTGATGCAAAAATTGTGAAGGAGTGTTTCTTAAATGCTTCTAATTTAGCGTTAGTGACAAAAATAAAAAATAATAATTAAAAAAATCAAAATAGGAGTTATAATATTTTGATCAATTTTCCACACTTTAAATTTCCAATGTTATCTTCGGGACTTAAAGCATTTCTCTCCCCTTCCCCCATTTATCCTCATGTTGTGGCCCGTTTGAAATAACTAACATATGCATGCGGCCCGCATGAAATAGCTGACGTGTGTATGCGGCCCAGCAGAAAAAAAAGGTACAGTACCCTTGCTCTAAATTAACCAGGCACTTCTCGTACGAAAAGAACGAACGGGGTTTCAAGTGCAGGGTATCTCATACTCTAGGTTGCTTACATTTTATTTTTTCCATAAAATATGCATACAAAGGTGACAAAGGAAGAAATATAGTAAATACAATATGTTTATTACACTTTTCACACTTACATTTAGTTTTTGCGTTCTTTTTATTAAGACATACAGTACATCGTTTATACACTCCTTGAGCCTTCACTGCAAGTGTGTGAGTGCGATTTTTTCACTCAATCTTAATTTTCTTTTAAAATTTAGTAGAAGCATTGTTTGTTGGTTTCTACATTCCTTACATCCTTCTGTACATCGAATTCCAAATATTTCAGAAATCAGCTGCTGACTGGATGTTTAATAGGGGGTTTCTGCATACTTAGCAGAATCATTTTCACATTTATCGCCACAACGTTCAGCAACACAGAAATATTGTCATAAGCTAAAGACTACATTTTATAGCCATTGAATATTATGTGGTAATTTGATCAACAACAATAATTTCTCCCTCAGTTTAATTATGGAAAAATATTATTTCAGATTTCAACCAAACCTGATGAGAACTGTAGTTGAATCCATTGAACCATCACTTTGTATTGTTGAAAATAGAAGACAATTCCAATTTTTCTTCGGTGTATATGAAACAGTTGTTTTATATTTTGAAGACCAATGATAGAAGAGTAAATTTCTCTATTCTTTGAATTCAAACAGTTTTTTTTAAATTTTCTCTTATTCTTCCAGTAATAGTTGTTTTCTTTTTCAAATATTCTTTAGAAAATGGATACGAGGTATGTTAACTGTCTTTTAAAATTACGTTCTTCCAAAATGTTTCTTTGTCTCTACCTGTGCAGCATTTATTTTCAAGAGTACATTAGTATCGATTTCAGTACAGGAATCATACTTACTATGATACTTTTCATCATTTGATTGTTCCTCATCATCATCGCAAAAAAACTTTCTTCATCCGAAAATACTGTAGTACTATGTCTATTAAATACGGTATCTATCGAATTACTTAAATGTCGCATTCTTCACCATAACTACAATAACATGCCATAGCATAAAAAATTCTGTAAAGCGTGCTTATGTATTCAGAACTGTAATGGAAATCCGACCGCATGGTATGACATACCCTAAGAGGCGGTATCCAAAAATGTATATTCAGATTTAACCAACAAGCTAAAGCCCTTCAAAGGATATGACCTTAAAGTTAGCTATACGAGGAGCTATACATTTTCCAAAAAAATTAGAAGGATCATAGAAAAAAGTTAAAGGTGGATATGACATACCCTGCGCGTGAACTGCCGGGTTAAAGGAAATTTCTATAGAACGCCAATTCTATATCGAAAATAGTTACTGACAAATATCATATAAATTATTTAAGTAAAATATACTTTATCTTATATTCTAAAGTAAGAAAATTATTAACAAATTTTAATCTATTTATCTCCATTTAAAATAATAGAGGAAATGGAAGGTAAGAAAATGTTTTATATAGCATGTAATTGTATTTTTACAAATAATAATTATTGTAATTTATAATGGACTGTCAATTTTCGAGGTTTTAATCCCTTCCCAGCTTTTCTGAGCTGAGCTCGGATACTGTGAAAATTTACACTGTGAAATTGGTCTTTCCCGCAATATTTCAGAAGCTCATTTTGTAGTTTCAAATATTTGAAATGTACCACTAAGTGGAGTTTTCTGTAACTAGAGGCTGTTCTTTTGCTGAGCACCTCGCTTCAAGCTTGTCTGAAAGACATTTTGTTGACTACATTCCCCCAACAGAGAAGAAAACTAATACCATAAGATAGTGTATTATTTGCTGTTCATAAAGAGACAGTAAAGGGAAGAAAGTAAGAAGAGAAACAAGTTCTAATGTCCAGATTGCGATGTTGGGTTATGTGCAGTAGTGTGGTTTCGAATTTATCACACACGATCAAATTTTGATTAACAATTTCATAATCCTTTATGTAAATATAAAAGATGCAAATAAAATGTGTAGTTCAAGATAAAATCTGGGCATTCTAAGCTTTATATTTATATTTAGTGGGAATTGACTCCAAAGTCTAATGATTGCTGCCGTGCAGAAAGACAACTTTACAGGTAAATTACTTATTTCTGTATATAGGTTTTTCACATTAATTTTTAGGAAATTTTGTATATAAATAGTGCTATTATGTTTTGAAAAAAATATGTATGTTTGAAAATGAGCATAAAAAATTTACATTTTTTTTTATCTATAATCCAAAAACAAAATGAGCCAGAAAAAATTTTCAAAAAAAGAAATGTTACATTCGCTCAGAGAATTTTTAAAGGCAGTTTGAATGCTTATAAAAATTAACTCAAAGAGGCAATTAATAACTTAATAGAAGTCAATAACTCCATTAATTAAGTTTGTGTTATCTGCAGTTTTCAATAACAGTTAGAAATTCCTAAACACAATGAAATAGTACAGTATTCAGTGTCTTAAATGAACTATTTATCTTCCGAATGTGCCAGATATCCAGTTAAGAGAATACAAAAAGCCGATAAAATAAATTTTACAAATATAAACTCACTAGGTGACCTATAACACAAAGTGAAATCATTCTCTTTTATCTATAAATATTTATCTGTTTCTTTATTGGTGTTTAACTGATTTTCAATCTTCTTATAATCTATCCTTGAGATTCTATATTCTTTATATTTTTCGCCTTTTAAATAAAACGCTGAAATTCCTCTCTACCTTATTCTCAATTGCTTACTTTATATTGCATTATTGCTCCTTATATGTTAAGCAAAATTTTTCTTTGGAAAAGTAAGCTCTCATTTTCTTTCATTTTTTTCATCGTTATATCTGCAATGTAATCTGTTTCAGTTCTTTATGGCAAAGTATAAGTTGACGTAATAAATTCTTGCTATGTGGATTAAATGTATGTTGTTAGCCTTTAATAGCACATTATATTATGACAGAAGGAAAAGTGTGGTGTTAACAATATATTTTTATAATCAGTAAAATTAAAGGTTTGGAGCATGATGTTTACTTAATAAAACTGGAATTATCAGTTCTTATGTACAAAAAAAAAAAAAAAAACCAATTTGTACAATAATGCTTTGAAAGCAAACACGTTCTTTTTAACCCTTTAACCGCTGATTAAAAATTGCGTGATTCGTGCCCCCGTGCCACCGATTTTCACAAAGACGCGTATGCTGTGTATTGGAGGAAGATAAAAGACATACATAAAGAAAATTTTCTCCGAAGTAAGTAAATCCTTCACAAACACTATCAAGATCATTTTATTGCATCCTAAAATCCTCGGAATAGTTTTACCAATAGCAGCCTAAAGAAAAGAATCCTATATCAGAAATACGTATATGTACGTCTGGGGCTTTTAACGCACTTGTTGAATGAAACGCATATACACGCCGGTGACAAGGGGTTGACATAAGAAAAAGTGTAATGTTATCTTGGTGCCTCGGAATGCTTTTGTTAGGCTGAAGTCAAAATTTTCGTAACTCAAATTTTATTCTTTTGAAATTAAGTAAAATTGAATCAACTCCTACAAGCCATTAATTTGTTAGCATGAAACTTTTCTTTCAATTACCCTTCGCTTCCCTTAATTTAGAGACCACTGTATCCAAGTAGACTTGATTTTGAAGTCATAGCGGGGGCTTTTGCTGTTGGTTCGTGTTTCAAGTCCTGGTGCCACTAACGACTTAGTGATCAGATTAGTTGATGCAAGCTAAATCTACATTGATGTCCAAATTTAAGGTCACAAACATAAAATGTGGGAAAACTGATGAACTACTTACTGTGTTGTCACGAAATTTGACACAGAGACATAATACAAATTCTCCACACACAAGTATTCCGTTGCTACCAAATCTGTCGATTTTTGTTACGTAGAAGGATGAAAGCGATCTCCATTTTTCTACAGTTGAAGACTCGACGAGAATTACTTTGTTTGGTACATTTTGACTCATAACTGAAAAGAACACGTCCCATTCCTGAGTGTCCATGACTGATGTTTACAGCTCCACATTATTCGGTCTTTCCTGCTGAATACAGTCAAAGGGATGCGCCAGATTGGTCGCCGCGCGTAAAGGTCAGTCGCTGCAAGACGGCTGATGATTCTTCTTTCAGACACAGCAGCAAGGTCAGGCACAAGCTCAAGAGCCGTTATCCGTCTATGACGTAATACGCTTAATGCCAAGTAGCAATCCTGTACAGATGTCGATGTTCTGTAGAGACAATGTCCAACCTTCCTGGTGACAATACTGCTTGTTTGGAACTGATTCCATAACCAAGCGACCCCTTTCGGATGACTTGTAACCATCGAGCTACCTCCGCTTGATACCGGCTAGTTTCGTCTGAAAACTGCTCTCCATCCCAAAGAATTCTTTAAACCAGTGATATTTAAACTTTTTCAATTCACGGAACCTCTAGAACAAGAAGGTATTTTCATAGAGCCCTTAGAACTAGATGGTGTTTTAATGGAACCCTATTCCACACACACAGAAGAATATATTTTAAAATAATATTTAAAGTAGATTAACAATATATCACTGTAAAGGCAATTAAAAAAGTATTGCACTTATTATTAAAAATTTCAATCTAATTTTAATAAAATTTATTCATTAATATTATTAATTTGTGATCTAAGTGTCAGCTATCCATGCATTATGTGTAGTAAATGGGATATCTACTTGCATTTTTTCACACAAATTGACGAAGTCTGGGTCTAATGAGAATAACTGCAATCGCATTACATATTCTGAGTTTCATTTGTTTTTAGACCTTGTTTTTGTATCACTCACGTTGGGAAATATTTTTTGCTTATACACATCATTCTGAATAGCATTAAAATGTTTATGTGTAAAAATTAATGTATATTTTACATGAATTTGCAACCTATAATTTAGGCGCTGTTTTTGCATAAATTTGGATTTTTAACAATAAATATGTTGGTATACCGATAAGTTGTTCCCTTTTTTTATTGTGTTTTTTCCACAAATACAAAAAAAGTGCATTTTTCATTAAAAAATTATTTGGTTTTGCAAAGTATTGTGTTAACGAGTATAAAATTATGTCGTGGAACCCAGCATAGTAAACAATAATATATATTCACGTTCTAATAAGTATAATATATATATAAAGATAAAACATTTTCTCTTCTTTTATTATATTGTAATAAATGTTTAAAAAATTTTGCAAAATAAATTTAATATGTATAAAAAAACTAACAGTTTCTTAATGACTGAGATGAGTTTTAAATTCTTGTGGGTAGGCAAACATTTTAGAGAACGCAAATCCATTTTGCAAACTCATTTATATGTTTCTTTTTGACTTTTTTATGTATGTGTGTGACTCCATGGAACATAGTTTGAAGACCACTGATCTAAGCGATAATGAAAAGTTATTCTCACTGTAAAAAAGACTAACTTGTTTATTTTAATACAGTATTCACAATGTGGAAGTTAATATCGTCATTTGCTTGAAGGTCTCAATCCAGTAGTTCTGCATAAACTAATGCTAAACAACATCTTTTTTTTTAAATTGAAGGTTGATATTGCACACTCCATGTTCTATAAAATGTATAAAATACAAATTATTTCAGTTTTACTGGAGTCATTTTAAAATTATGACAAAAAACACATTTGTGACTTTAATTTTGGATATGAGTATCGATACCTTCATGTCCAAAACTGTGGTTATAAACATGTTTTTCATCATAATTTTAAATTGCCTCAATCCTAATGGTTTAGATATATATTTTACTGCAATTTTATGATAACATAAGCGACTTTATGGCTTAGAAAACTTATTCTCCTTGATTCAATAATCTCTCTTATTAAATTTTCTTTCTGGTATTATTACAATGTATTTATGCTGTAGGATGTGAACATATATTTTCTAGGAAAAAAATATTGAAAAAAAATTATTAACTCATGTGGAGAACAGATTGTTTTATGTATTATTTGCAGCAATTAGAAAATTATATTGTACGAGTAATATATTAGAAATATTATTTTTTATATTCATTACATACACCCCTATAGGAATTTTAAATGAACGCTTTCCGTAGGAAATATAGAAAGATTTGATGGATTATACTCATTATGTAATTCAGTATATTGAGCCCAACAAACTGACACTTTTTGCTTGATTAACGAAGAAATTACATGCTAATTTTGATAATAGAGTAGCAATTTTAGCCCTATTTATACGTCGATGCATAAGCAGACAAGTCTCCTCTTCAACAAATTAGTTTCCGAGACATAACACTCCTATTACATGTTTTTGTTTCGAATTGCAAACTCCGAATATATTAAATAATAGTTGATTGCCTGATAACTAATTACCTACAACTGTCTATCAAAGTTTTATTTTAGACACATATTTGTCTAAGTGAATATAATGTCACAATGCATGTTTTACCAACTGAAAGAACGTAAAGCAAACGTAGACTGGTATATAAATGTTTTTTTTTATATCCCATAAATATTCACAGAATATTAATTAATATATTAGTAATCTTAGCATCTTTTTGAGATAAGATATGAAAGTAAGACTAATTCTTTAAGATGATTTTAAGTGTTAAATAAAACATTGTTTTCTTGCTTATGAATTATAAATTGGTGAAATAAGTAATTAATTATACACAATTTCTTCCTTATTGAGTGAGTGAGTGAATATTAACGTCACACTGTTCAGCTACACGAGGGCTTTTGGCGACTGACCACGGAATTTTGAACCATGGTCAAGTGACGTGGACGACACCTGAGCTGGTACCCCCCTCTCCTAACTACCACATCACACCAATGGGAGGATGTTTCAGCTCTCGACAGATTTAACGTGCATCGCTGCTCACACGACGGGTCTTTAGTGGTACTGGGCTAGAACTCATGGCATGCCTGCCATGATCCGATACCTTGACCCCTGGGCTATCGCAGCCCTTCTTCCTCATTGAAGAAACATATAAAATATAATTTTGTTTTCTATTTAATTTTAATAATAAATAGCACATGCATGAAAAAAACAACAATGTGTTAAAGTAATATTGAGTATTGAATTATATGCAGTACTTTTCCTGTTTTACTAGATAGAACGGAAAATATTACATATTGTCTAATTTTTAATTTACCTAAGGTCTTGATAATAAATATAAAAAAAAAAATTATTATCAGTCAAAAAGTCATTATTTCCCCAAATGAATTATAATTTGCTTTTTACACACATTAACATGTTAAGTTATTATGTTAAGTGCGTAACATAATGTTAAATTGTATGTTTATACTTAACATAATGCTATATATATATGTAGCTTTTATCTGAAACTAATGATGAGGCATAATTTTATTTTTCTTTGGGAAAAAAACAATAGTTCAGACAAATAATTAAAGGCAAGAAAAAAATTTAAAATCAACATTTGAAAATAAAATTTTTTTCAGGTGAAACAAAGAAGGTTCATAAATATCTCGTTACTAAAGATAAATAAGGTTTCCTTGCTGATTTCATTTTATTTTACAGTTCATAGACAAAAAATAATTATCAATATTGTTTTCCTTTATAATAAATAAAGATTAAATTTCCTTGACCTTTCAATGCATTAAAAAGCATATAAACCAGTCGAATCTCTTTTTCTCTTTTTTCAAGCATAAAAACTTTAAAAAAGTGGTTCATTAATGTTTTTATCGAGACGAAACAATTGCCGTAGTTATACTGATATGTTGTTTATAAATAAGATATTTGAAACTTATTATATTTTGAAAAAGTTTAAACATTATTATTCTAATTGGATGCAGGAAGCGCGGGCATAATATTGCAAAAATATACCTGTTTGTTCTGTGAATAATAATCAATTATTTTTCTTCTGTGGATTAAACTATTTTTAGCAAGAACGAGCTGAACAGCATTAACCTAAACTGAAAGTAATGCCTTAGAATGCAGTTTTGTAACACTTAGTTTTTAATTTAAAATTGAGCCAATAGACGCTGCGGTCTGTACTGTGTGATCCGTACTTTCATATGTACTGATAAATATAGTAGTGTCAGTCTAAGCTGGACTTGAGGGTTAAGATGCTGAAAATGGTCAGTACCTTTCTGATCACAGACGGGTAATATTTGGCTTACATTGTTTTCGTCTAATCTGTTCTATTATGTAACCTTTTGTAAATATACTATGTTTAAATCTAATAAACCCTTAATAGCCTTTCCATTTTCTTGCACCTAGCGTTTTATAATTCCTTCTTAAAATATTGCGCTTCCCATTAGTATAATAGAATCATTCCCAGCAATTAGTTTGTATACACACATAATGCAAGGAGACCAGTGGTTCATTTTTAAAGAATTGGTATTAAATATGTAAATAAAGCCCATAAACGGATAATGAAATGATTGATTAAAACCCAAAGCAATATTGATCACCAGCTGCCAACAATTTCCCACTTAATTTAAAGTCTTTAATTGGTGAACCATCCACATTTTAATTTCATTTTGTGATACATTATTCCCGATATTCATTAATTATTACTCCAGATTTAACAACACCTTCATTGCTCCATTGTTTAGCATGGATACTCTTCTTTGATAAGTGAAGCCTGCTGACACTGCAAATCATGAAAGATTAAAAACACCACATTGGTTATCACGGGATATGCGAGCTGTTGGGGGTCCAGAGTTAACTTGTTGAAAAGAAATCCAAGATGAGGCATCATGAAGAATAATGCAATAAGCCACATATTGTTGAGCAGGAAAGCTGGAGTTGATCCGCCGTCATAAGAGGTAGCATTCCACACTATTTATCCTGGGGTTAAATGTCTCTGTAAACCAAAAAATCATTGAGATCACTGACGATAATCCCTCTACGTACGAACCTGGTGATTTTTTACTTCATGATTGAAACGGTAGTCATCACTGAATGCCATATCTATCTACTCGTGATCATATTTATCAGCTACGACACCAATCTAGACGATTTCACCGATTTTATGGGGTTAGTGCGAACGATTTGAAAACAACTGTGAGCGCATCTCGGTCACAGCCAAACGCCGTGTTACTGTAAAGGGTAAATGTGGATGTTATGGAAGATACATCAGTACGTAGGATAATGAACAATGAGGTTAGTATTTCGGACTTTTTCACACAATCATCTTATCTTGTTACGTATTTGTGTGGAATTTAGTTTTCATATAATTTATTCTATTAATATGTTCTTTACAATAAACCTGTCCATTAATATGCTTGCATTGCCCATTTTGAAAGTCGAAATTCGAATTCGTATAATTGGCAATAAGGCATTATTTTTTTTGTGTCACAAGAAAACTGCGTCACTGATAACGTTAAAAGGTAAATCTGTAATTCCCACATGTTTTATACATTGATAAGTTACCCAATTTAAGCTCATTAGATTTCGAATCCATTGCACATTAGGTATAAAGAAATAGGCATGCAAAATTTCGATTTAATTGGATTTGAACTTAAATGTATTCCGTTTTTTAGAGTATACTTTGTGTGTCTGATATATTTTTATGGCATGGAATGAGAAACTCCCCAAAAATTCTAATATAACTGAGCATACAAGAAATATATACAGTTCTCAAGAAATATATACAATTTGGAAAATGAAATATAGTGTATATTAGGGTGGTAAAAAATTTTTTTTTCAGAATTTGAAAACCTACTTACATGGGAAAGATGTTCTCGGGTATACAGATGAAGGAAAAAATAAAATAAAACAATGAGATTTTTATGTTATGTAATGCTACAAAGGGAATGAAGTTATTTCATATTTTTATCGCAAAAAGGAAAAAAAATCAAAGTATTTTTTGTTAGAGTAAAGCAGGCATTTTTGAAATTTTTGACGTTTACTACGATGAGAGGATATGTACTAAATAGTTACAAGAAAAAAAACATCAGGTACATTTAACAGCTTTTCTAGCATTACCCCATTTTATCCCACTGTCCTATTTATAGGACTGCTGAAAAATATTATGTGGAAATCATTATTTATATGTTGGGAATATTTTGATAGTTGGAACATATAGGGATTTGTATTAGTTTCTTCTAGCGTGAGTTATGTTTCTCACTCCCACCCCCTTCCTCTGGAAATTTTGCATATTCTTCGCATTTATGGGCGCAGTTTGCACCACCTCTTTGTGGTTGGAGAATTCTTTTTCAATTGACTTAGGACACTTGGCTAGGTATTTTTTACGTGATAGTACTCTTTCGTTATGATCCCTTTGGTTAATTGAAGCGATATTGTTCTTAGGTAAGTCTTTGCAAATTCTTTTTAACTGTCCTCTAAATAGGACAGTGGGGCGATACACATTCAATTGACGCGTTTTTCCTCTCTTTATCACGAAGAGTAAAAATAATAATAATAATAATTTCACTTCTAGTGTTTTCTTCCTTCTTAGTTATGTCAGTGCAAAGGTCTATGAAGTTAGAGGAAGCATTAGAATTATTAAATAGTTTAGATTAAGATGATAGCGATATTGAAATTGCTGTGTTACCACATGCCAGTGAACTAACTGACGAAGATGAAGGGGATAAGAATGAAGTAAATACTGGTGAAATTATTGCAAAAGATGTTCTTGAGTCTTTGAAGGTTAGAAATGGAGATAGTTTCCAGGTTGAACTACCCCCAAGCTCTTGTGTTTCGACAACAAAAAGCAGGAAAAAAGATAAAAGACATCAATTATTTTGGATAAAGAATAAATCACCGAATTATAAAAATGGAAAGCAGAGGCTAACTCAACTACAAGTGACTTGCTCAAGCAGATGGAAACTGCATTGAAAGATAAAACTCCATCAAAGTTTTTTGAGCAGTTTTATTCTAGTGAAGTTTACGATATCATCGTAAAAGGAACTATGCCATAAGTAACTGATGTAATAATCGAATAGGATTTGTTAACCACTGCTGACGAGAAACGTGTTTTTATAGGAATTTTGCTTCTAACTGATTATCATTAAAATACCTGTGAACGTGTTTTATTTATTTTAACAGATGCTGAGACCTTAGCATTACCATGGTGAAAAATGCCATGACATGAAACCGCTTCCAAAAGTTGAAATCTCATTTACACTTTGTGGACAATGGAACTGTAAATCACCATTTCCAGGATTGATCCTTCAAAGTAAAACCTTTATTTGTCATACTCAATAATATTTTGATGGAATTTGGAGGCGAGTATGAGGACACAAAGATAAAGTTAACGGAAAGATGCCGAGTATGATAAATTCTTACAACAAACATATGGGTGATGTAAATCCCCATGACTGGTTGGCTGGACTTCATTCCATTAAAATTCATGGGGAAAAGTGATACTGGCCACTTTTTATACGTTCACTGAATAAGGCTATGGTAAACGCCTGGATAATTCACAAAATTCTTAATAAAGATGAAGTCCTAAACTTGAAGGAGTTCCGAAGAGCTGTAACAATAGTCTATCTAAAAAAAAACTGTGATAAGAACAAAAGGTACGCTTAGAATCGTGACTGTACCTTCTGGTGTAAAATAAGATATCCGCAAAGAGAGCGTTGGTCCTTTTTTATTCAAGCAAGACAAACAGCATCGTTGTCAAAGAGAGGGCTGCAAAGAAAAACCAAAAACATATTGCGGAAAATGTGGCAAAATGCTTTGTCAGGCTTGCTTTAGACCTTTCCACCAAAATTAGAGTGACATTTAACTGAAAAGTGAAATATTTTGTAAACACAAGTAAGTATTATTCAAATAAAATAATTTTTTTTACTAGGAAATAACATTTCATCACATTGAAGACCTATACGTTCAAATTTTACCCCTTTATCTCAGTATCCTATTTAGAGGACGGGTCAGATTTCTTATATTAAATATATAAATTTTTCAAATTTTGCTATGCTTAGTTTGCTTAGGTGTAACTAACTTTAGAAAATATAATTCTACTCGGATTTGAATAAAATAAATAAATTGGGATAAAACGGGTTAAATCAAAGTAAAACTGCTGAAATTAAGCGTACAATAAAGTGGGACGCGGAAAAAGGCTTGGATTGAAATGAATTTGAAGCTTCTGGGCAAGAGAACTGGGTTATGGAATCTTGCAATGTACTGTCTACTACTCAGTACTATCTGTAATCCACAATTTTGTTTATTTATAATGAAGAAAAATAATTATTTTGGTCACACCTTGGTTTTAAGTAATTACCTCGATTTTCTGTAGCATTAGCGTTGAAAAAAGTGCGGCTTATATTCGAATAAATATGGAATGTCTTTTAGAATTAAAGTGGCAAATACATTGAAAAGCCATATATACACATTGTAATGCTCAGATAGATTGCTATTTCATTCATAAAAGGTATAATTTATGCTTTCATATAAGCATGAGGGTAGTATATTTTTCTACGCTCAAAATAATGTGGGTGTTGTGAAACGGAGGTATTTCAAAACTTGAGTATTTTATTTTTCATTCTATTAATTAATTAATTATTAATAATTCCTCATTCAATAGTTATTTTGGGTTTTGAGTTCTTAATTGCTCTAAAGTTATATATTCTTTCTTCTAATTAGCAAAAGAGTTTCCACATGGACATTTTTATTAGAAGTACAGACAAGCGTTACTCTATATTTTTATAGCTGATAAAAACAAACCATGCATTTTTCCCCTTCAGATTCCTTTTTGCTTAAATAATAATTTAAGAGGATGAAACGTATTATTTAATGGAGAAAAAATATCTTTTCGAGTATTCTTTAGAACTCTTTCTTATTTTTTTATGTATTTTTTTTTTGCACTTATGAAGGTCAATATTTATTCAAAGTCTGGTTGAACTTTGCTTAAAAAAAATATTTTTCACCATAAGCCCTCTTGAATTCTTCACGCTTCTATAACATAACACTTTCACTTCATTTACCAGACGAACTTATGACAAACGAATAATTTTTTCGCATAGGTTTTTATATAAGAAAAAATGACTTTTATCTTCCATCCTCGAGTTCTTCAAGGGCATTTAATAAATATAAGCAAAATATCTCTGTCTTGTTTAGTAAAACCAGCTTTCACCCGCTCTTTTCACTGGGTATTTCATCGTATTGTATGATTATAATATACCATGTGTGTTTTTAAGTTTTCAATATCTTTTTCCTAGCCAAAACCTTACAATTGAATTGAAAAGTATTCTTATTGCCCTTGAGTCTTGATTTAAAAAGAGGAGATATTGATTTTCTAAAACGTAAAAATATTCATTTTAAAACCTCCTTATCGCCCCCCTCCCCGAGAATCATTTTTCGCAAAACCCACTTTTAGTTCATCTCTACTCATCAAAATAAACATACTAGCCAGATTTCAAATCTATAGGATTAGTAGCTCAAAACAGAAATTTTTTAATATCTGTAATGCCCCTCATAACCCCTCTCAACTCACTTAGAGTCACTTTTCACAAAATCCGTTCTTGGCGGATCCTTATTGAACTAAAGAAACATGGTTTCAAAATTTCAAGTCTGTGTGTCTAATAGTTCAAAAACTTGAGTTTTTATCAATAATGTCCCAGCAACACTCTCGTCTTCTCCCTTTGGAAACGATATCTGTAAAACCCATTCACAGCTAATCCATACACATCAATAGGAACATGCTGACCAAATTTCAAGTCTGTGGTCTAATGGTTCCTTAGATCTACGGATGAATGAGGGAGTTAGTCGCTTTTCTGAATTATATATTTAGATTATACACATACGAGTCATAGTGTCCAAGAAAACGTCCTTCAATAAATTCTTATTCCTAACAGAAAAGTTTTATATTATGTCAAAAATGTTCTTTTTAAACTGTCAGAATTTCTGTCTTTGAACTTGAACTGTATTTTTTTAACTGCTTTAACCGAATCGTTTTTAAATAGATTAAATAAATTAAGTAATTTACTGTTAACCACTTTCAGACGCATTTTTAAGAACAAGCACATAAATCGTTGTAAGAAATTTTTCATTAGAGATGAAATGCTTGATTAAAAATTGAATGTTAGGAAGTTAGCGTTAACAGGAATACGCTTTCTGAGCTTCAATCTATAAATTTTTCGTTTCCTCATTCTTTCTTTTACCACATGAATCAATTTTAGATTATGTTTTTTAATAATAATGTAATAAATAATTTAATAAACAATATCTATTACAATTTATTTTCGAAGTTTTTTTAGGAATCAGAGATTAAAGATCGTTCAGATGTCGGAGGAAGAAAATATGTGGTGACATACACTCATTGCCATAAAAATCTGCGCACCTAGAAAAAGTCGTCAAAATGAAACGAAATTTTTCCTACATAAGTAGTATTTTGATATAAATAAGTGATTAGAAAATCAAATAAAAAGGATCACATTTATTGCAGAATACAGTACAAATGAATGGAAGTTTAAATAGTCTGTTGGATCCCATCTAGCGGGAATGCATGGTGTGATACGAGTGGGAATTGAGGCATACAAAGTATACACCGTATGATGTTTTGGGACATCTCGATACACAGTTGCTGTAAGTGCGCCTCTCGTTCGTCTAAACTACTAGGCTGTCCAAATTGCTGTCTCAAATAATCCCAGATATGCTCCATTGGTGGCAAATTTGGGGATCGAGCAGGTCACCGAACGGTAATAATGGGGCTGAGGCAGTCCTGTGGCATCCTTTCTGTGTGTAGCCGAGAATTATCTTGTTGAAAAATGGCTCCTGGGAGCCCTGCCATGAGTGGCAACACATGTGGCTGAAGAATGCCATGGATGTTTCACTGGGCTGTCATTGTGCCGTAGATCAATATTAGGGTTGACTGTGTATCGTTAGCAATGGTAGCCCATAGCATCACACCAGCTGTGGGAGTGGTGTGTCGCTGTAAAGCGAAGACAGGATTGCGGCGTTCACGATGGAGCTTACACACACGAACACGATTGTCATCACTGTTCAAACTGAATCTAGATTCGTTGCTGAAGACGACCTGGTTCCATTCCATTGCAGTTCAATCACGTAGTGTGTGACACCACTCCAAACGGAGGAGTCGGTGGATGGGTGTCATTAGCAGGACACGTAATGGGCACCACGAAACCAAATGTCTTTCAGCCAGGCACCTTGCGATTGTTCGGGAGGACACAGGGGCCCGTAGAAAAGGTACTGTCTGTGTCTAGACAGCAGCCAATGAGGCAATTGGGTCTACGTGTGCGTGAGATATGATGTGATGTTCTTCTCGACAACTGGTCTGTCGAGGGTGTCCTGAACCTGGTAGCATTGTGAATGACGTTACTTCTGTCCACTGGTCTCAACACCTCCTCACAGTCAAATCAGAACGGTCTATTTGACGAGCTGCCAGCCGAGATGACCACGAGTTCCATAAACCTGATGATTCTTCCCCTCTCGAACTCTAATAGCTGCTCATGTTGTCGTCGATGATGGCGTAACGGCATATCTACCTCAGCGTTTCTTTTGCAAAATATTAAATACACTCAAATAAGCTCGACTTACCTGCTTTGTACTTCAAAGAAAACGAAGTTCAAAACCCTCTAGTGGCATTACTCAATGTGCAATTAAGCTTTATTTCAAATTATTTCCACATCTGACCAGTATGTACTTTCAGGAAAAGTTTCATTTTGATCTCACAATTATTTTTTGGTGCGCAAATCTTTATGGCAATGAGTGTAAAAACCGCTTTTTGAATCAGCTTACATGTGTTATGCCCTAGACACGAGGAAAGATTAACCGGTCTTTTTTGGGAAATACAATGCCCCAACTGGACAACTTAGTCACCCCGCCCGTCAATCTTAAAATGTATTGTTGGGGATAGTTCCACTAACGGGCAGATGTTACAAAACAAACTATACAGAAAACATATATACTCTTTTAAGTTATCCGCTTACATTCGGAACCATGATTTTAAAAACACGTATAAATGAATAATTTTTTTGATATTTAGTAACACCTGAATTAGAATATACATATAAAGTCCCTTTAAAAATATTATTAGAAAAAAAATATTTAAATACAATTTTTTGGCAAAAAATGAAGACAGAATGACATACTTAAAACCTTCTCCTTTTAAGGGAAATAATTCTATAATAATAATATTTTTATTGTACATATATACGGTTTCTCTACAGAGAGCCGCCTGAACTAGGACGTTTGAAAAATTCACATTATTTTAAGAGTTAAGATCAATTGAAGTAATAACCGTTGTCTTTTTTTCTTAATTTTTCTCTTCTCTGATGTATTAAAATATGAATAAATCCACTCCTAAATTATACATTTCAAAAATCCTTGTTCAGATTTTGTATAGAAGTCTTAGCTATATATAGGAAAAATATTATTATAGAAACATTTTACATAAACTGAGAACTTTTTGAAAATATGTCATTCATTTTCATGTTTCGCCAAAAATTTGCATCTAAATAATATTTTGTTAAAACAGTTTTATATATATATTCTAATTATAAGGGGATACTAAATATAAAAAAAAATAATTTAAAAACTTTTTCAGAATCACGTTCTGAGCGTAGTAGGTTTCCTTAACGAAAAACTCCAGTTAAAATACATTTTTAAGAAAATTTGTATTAATAAATTTAAATTAAGATGTAATGCTCTTTTATGAGAAATGTCTTGTCGTTTAATAAGAGCATATACTTTGAAGCAAGCAAAACATTTCTTTAAAATACAGTGTGATGCAAACGCACATTTTTTTTAATATTAAGACTCACGCAAAGTCTCCAATATTTTCTATGAACTTCAAACTCTATTTATTTTCCGTATGTAAGTTTTCAGAGAGAAAACTACAGAGCAGGGAGCGAGAAGGCTAAAAAACAACATGCTAGCTAAAAGGATTTTAGATCTCTGATGTGAACCTGTCAAAAATGCAATGGATTAACTTGCATGTTTCGATAGACTCAAACTTTGTTGCTAGCTACATTTTTCTTACATTTTTTTTTCCATGCTCCGAAGTTTAGTTTTTCTTCCGCTTTGTTTTTATTTTTGGTTTCCTGCAGATGAAGAAAGAATTTAGGTCTTAATATTTTGAAAGAAGTTCAACCAACCACATAAGGAAAGAATCCTTTCTTCCAAAATGAAATTTTTAAAAGAAAAAAAAATAAATAAAAGACTTAGTGATAAGTTTGTCAAACATTATTTCGGAGGATATCTTCGTTTTGAAAAGAAATTTTACAGAAAAATTTGGAGATTTTGCTGAGAGTTTTTACAGTTGTCAAAGAAATTGAAGAACGTTTTTAAAGTTACAAATATTCTGTTTTACAAATTGATTTAGGGGAAAAGAAAAATATCTACATACTTTACATTTAAAATACAAAATGAATTATAATTTGTTAAGGAAAAATCGTTGTAGAGGAATTACTTGTTATCTGTGAAATAAAAAGGCTTTTATCTGGTATGTAATGTACTAAATGTTACTCGCCCCCTTCTCAGGGTATTTCATTATGCTTTATGAATATGTGTTGTCTTACAGTTATTCATATCTAAATTGCTTGTAATAAAAAACATCCCTTATAGACATCGCAACTTTATTTGAAAAGGACGCGCCTTGAATTTATAAAACTGAAGAATAATTATTTTACTCCTCTCTACCCTCCACCCCCAGTAGCTGACTTCTCCAAAACCAACTTTTAGTGCATCTCTACTTAACAAAAGAAACATTTTTGTGAAATTTCAAGGTTTTAAGTCTATAATTTTAGAAAGAAAAATTATTTAACCCACCCCCACACCTGACAAGTGATTTTCGTAAGACCTGTTGTCACTTGTCACTCTGTATCTCTACTTAAAAAAAAAAAAAAAAAAAACATGAATACTAAATTCTAAGTCTATAGGTCTACTAGATCAAAAACAATTTTTAAAAAAATTCTTATACATCTTGACCTACTCACTCTTTTGGAATTAATTTCGATAAAGGCGGAATTTAACTCAATAAAAGAAATATGCTGGTCCATGCATGCCTGTAATCCGAGCTGTTAAAAAAGGAGGTTTTTTTATATATACGCACCCGTAACTCCCTTCCTTAGGGTGTTGTTCTCCTAAAATTTCGTTTTTGGCGTATCACTTCTCAACAAAAGAAAGATGCTTAGTAAACTTCAAGACTGTATGTTTAATAGTCCAAACACGGGAATGTTTTCACCACGAATGCATCTTTAACCTTTTACAAACCCCTTTCAGAGTCAAGTTTCACCAAACTCATTATTAGCGGACCTTTACTCAACAAAAGAAATCTGATTACCAAATATCAATTCTGTAAGTTTTATACGAGGTTATTTATAATTCCCTCGAAGGTTTCGTAGCGCTGTAGTAAAAAAACTTGTTCTTATACATAAGACTCAAATTTTCGTATCCCCTTTGTCACCTAATGTAGCAGAACTGCAGAAAAGGATAATACGTGTTGTCAATAACATTGATAGTACCATATTGACCAGAGTAAGACAGGAACTGGACTTTCACATTGATGTATGTCTTGTGAATAATGGTTAAGATATAGAGCAGAGGTTCCCAAACTTTTTTGTCTCATAGACCCCTTGCCATGTTCTTTGGTTTTGTGTAGACCACTACTTATATAATATTAAATTTTTGCAAACTTATTAACTTAAATGTTTTTTAACAGCTGGTATAGCACTACTTTAAAAGATTTATATTTCTAACTGTAGTTAAGTGAAATTAAATTAAAATTTAATTAATATGTGAAATAATTGTTACATAAAATAACTGAGCAACAAACAAATGTTTTAATGGGTGGGGTGAATTTGTAACTTTTTAATAACAAATTTTCAACATTTGGCTTTAATCTTTTCAGGTTTAACCCTAATTCTCTTTGGTTAGTAGTATCCAATCTTTCTTTTTTTTCTTTCTGTTTTTATTTTGGAGATTGGCAAGAGCGCTGAAACTCCTCATCTCGGAGAAAGGCAATTAAAAACTTTCTTGAGATGTTTCATAATTCAGAATAAATAAGAGGTGTATCTTTTTAAAGTCAAAATTGCTGACATTTGTTTCTAAACTTACTTTAAGATATTCTTTAGGGCTATTAAAATCAGTTCATTTTGTAATTAGACTTTTTTTAATGTGACAACATGAATTGATTACCTACTGTTATGAATTGATTATCATAGTTGAAACATTCTCGAATCCAGTTTCAAAACCTGAGTAAAGGGCATTTAAATGTTGAACATAGGTTAAAACGTTATTTTTCTGGCAGATTGTCTGTTACAAATTGAGAAACTGTTAAGATTCGAGACGTCCAGTTTTATATTCCTTTAGCTTGATTCTGACAAGGAATACTGAAATGATGGTCCTTTTTTGATAAAACCTTTGCTGTCGCCTTGTAACTACAAATTAACCCAAATAATTTAGTAAAAAAGCTATTAAATAGGTAAATCTGGTTTACACGTGATTAATTTTTTTTAAAAAAATTAAATCCATGATCTGGTTTAGTCCATTGTAAACCTCTATTTACACCTCATGGACCCTCAAATTGTTTTTTCGCTGACGTGGACACCTTGCAAGTCATCATAGACACCTAGGGGTCCATATAGACCAATTTGGTAATCACTGATATAGAGCAAACATAAAACATGTGGTTAAGGCGTGAATTATTTCTGTATTCTCTTTCGTGTGATCCTTTTTTTCTAATGTATTCTTGGTTTTTTTTCACTGCAGTACTCCAAAAACTTTGAGGGAATTCACAGTAAACTTTTAATTACAGAGATATTTTAAATATTGAGTGAATGAGTTAGTTGTTTTTCTCCTTTATCGAGAGCGATTACGAATGAAGAAAAATGAGCTGGGGCAATAAAGTTTTAATAAAAAAATCTTGATTAGTAACTAATAAAATATGCATTATGCTTATGCATGCTTTAATAATTCAAGAATTGATAAAATTATTCATAAATAATGAAACATTTTCTCATATTTCTCTTTTCTGTAATAAGAATTTCGAGATTCTAAGTAAAATTTAATTATTTTCATAAAAAGTACGATTGTAAGTTCATCAACAATTTAAAAAAAATATGTGAAACAAAACTATAATAATACAGTGTGTCTGAAAAATAATGTACTTTTTTAAAATATTTTTCTCACCCCCCTCCCCCTATGTTTTATTAAAATCATTTATGCCCTAGAAGTACAGGGTGAGAACAAATGATGGACCCAATTTTAAAAAATCATATGATTGAAACTACTACATATATTACAATAAATGATATATGTATGTAAAGCGGAATATACCAAGTTTTTTATCTGCTATTAATGTTCGAAGTGTAACCCTCTTGTTGTACGGCAAACATTGAATCTGTAATCCAGTTCATTCCATACATTTTGTAGCATCACTCTATCAATGGTTCGTGATGCTACACAAATGATTTCTTGTCGTACTCTGTTATTTGTTGTGTCCATTGCAAACAATACGGTTTAATGCTTATTTTTTCCGCAAAATCTTTCATACCGTTTTATGGGACATTCCAAGTTTGCAGACGGTAACTCTTGTAGACTTACATGGACTTCGAACAAAACTCTGTCTCACTCTCTCCATTGCTTCTTCCTAGACGTTTGGCCGGCCTCTGCTTTTCATTTTACACAGATAACCTATTTTCTTTAATTGATGATACCATTCGCAGAACGCTTTCTTTGGTTAGTGCTTCTTTTCCGTAACGATTTCTACAAGCACATTGCACCGAATTAACTGAAAGAACCTGTGCATACTCTAATATAGAGGTTCCCAAAGTGGTCCCTACAGATCTCTAGAGGTCCCCGATATTATTCATGTGGTCCGCGGAAAATAAAAATTGATTTGGGGCTCCCTGAAAAATGTCAGGAGGTCAGCGCAAGGTTTAATATAAAATGAAAAAAAAAAAAATTCTTTTTTTTTTTTTTTGGAAATTTAAAAAAAAAAAAATAACAATAATTCCCTTGAATATTCCCGACTGGGTGTCTAACCCTTTTGTGCGTGGATTAGATCCCAAACATAGATAAATAAATAATGGTACAGGAGCATCTTATTGAAATATTTGCAAGTGAGTGGCTTAAACCAACGTTTGAACGAGGATACCACAAATTCTGGTTACAAAATCAGATCTCAATTTTATGTACTGCATTATGGATTATTGTACAGAAGTTGTTGATTACTTTCTCATTTCCTAATTTGGAAGATCATGGATTCAGTGCCTTAAAAAACCTAATAAAAAAACCTTTTGCTTGAGGGGAATATCGGTTGCTACTCACAAACATTGAATGGACATAAATACACTCAGAACATCTTATCAGGTTCATCCACGTCCTTATTTTTTTGTTTTAATTTTATTTTAAGCTTTATTTATTTTATTTTATTATATTAAGTTATAATTTCAATAATTAAGTAATCAACAAAATGTTTTTTTTAATTTGTAATTTTTATATTATGCATTTATGCAACTATTTCACTTGGGAGGTCTTGGGAAAGTTTAGACTATAAAAAAGGGGTTCGTGAGCAAGTTTTGACTATGAAAAAGGGTTTATGGGTTATAAAAATTTTGGGAACTACTGCTCTAAAACACGAAAATTATTCTCTGCTATTTTTGTCATGTTTGGATTTCAATCACAGCGATCATTAATGTGATGTTGATCATTTGTGGAAAAAAATCTGTATATTTCTCTTCACAATCATGTATCACTTATTGTAATATGTGCAGTTTCGAAAATATGATTTTTTAACATCGGTAAAATCATTTGTACTTACCCTGTAAGACAATATATAAATGTTTCTTTAAACCCTACAATGGTTTAATATGGGTGCATTTGTGATATGGTAGACATCTAGTGTGGATAGTCCATCTTCTTCTATACTTGAATTCACATGCCTCTCGAAAACGAGGGCTTCTGTCATCTAAATCAGATCTCGCAGCAATGGTAACAAAAAGACTCAGTTGGTCAAAGTCTTATCAGAAGTCAAACATTTTCATCTCGGGAGCCATCTGAATAAGGCTTCATCGACCTGTAAAATGTTGTATGGATGTTCATTCAGACATCCTATCACGTCAATATGGAAATGAGATGGAACTTCAAATGTTGGAAAATGAAATCTTTAGATTCCTCTTCAAACAGTGGCACTAACCAAATCTAAAACAAGTCAATATATGAAAGCCCCTATATGGATTTTTTCTACCAAAAATTGGTTTATAAAACTTCATTTTACATATGGAAGAAATAATGTTCAACTCCTGAAAATCTCTGATATTCTCAATGATTTAACGAGAGTGTTCTCAATCTCAGATTCGAAATTAATAAGTATTGGGGATTTGTCATTATTAAGGAACATCGCCGCGTTACTAAAGGCAATTTTGTCCCCCAAATAGTCATTTTCCAAAGGATAACAACACATATGTACACTGAAGGGCAGTGGGAAATTATTTGTCATCTTCAGTGAGCCCCTATACAGGGGGATTTTATACTTCGTATTTATATATAAGCCTTAATTTTCAAATGCTTACGGCAAGCATCAAAGAATGTGGATCATGGCAATTCTAACTTGCTTTCTGAACTGACTTCAAAAGGTTGCTCTAAGAGGATAGCCTATATCATCTGAATGTGAGGGGAGGATGCTCATTGCATTTAGTTTTGAATAGGCAAGCTGTTTTGATGACGTGGGCATCAAAACCTGATGGCAGACCCACCCCCAACTGCCTCTAGAAGTTACGTTGAACTGTGATAACATAAGTTGTCTTTCTGTATTTCACAGGACAAAATGCCATCTATTGTCTAATGGAAGCAATCTTGAAACCTTAGTGACAGGGAAATGTGACAGGAATTTGAACCAAAACTCAGAATATACGATGGTATTTGGTGTTACTTTCCCACACTTTCCCCCCAAAATGTACAATACTTTCCGCCCATGTATTATATCATAGGTCAAAATTTTTGATTTCCTTAAATGGTTATGAGTATGACAAAGTTCTTAAAGCACAAAAAAAAGTTATTTTGTTAAAAAACTAACTAATCTATCAATAAGACAGTAAAATTTTAAAACTAAAGAATTATATAATAAATTTTAATGTAAAATTATGTGCATCTGCCACAAAAAATATACGTTGCCTTTATATAATTTCCATTAAGTTAAAACATAAAAATGAAGCATCTGCTATCAAATTATATAGCCTTAGATCATCTTAAGATTAAAGGAATCCTTTGAGATTTTAACAGTTCAGAAATAACCGCAATATCTCCTTAGACTTATTATAAGGTATGAAAAGTTAACTTAAAAACATTTGAAAAAGTCCTTTAAAAATAATTAGAAACAAGAAAATATTTATATTTAACAAAGATTTTATAATTTAATCGCTTTTTACTTAATTGTACGGCAGCATGTTAGTATAGTAAACTTAATCCCACAGTTTTTTAAAACACTTACATAAAATAGAAAATATTTTAATCAAACATTAATAATATTTATTAAGCTCTTTTAACACTAAGAAACACTAAAAACTTTTTTTGATTCTGACTAACACTAAAAAATAATAATACTATAGAACTCTCTCTCTTTTGAAGTCAAATTTTGGGATTTTTTAACTAATTATAGAAACTAATACTAAAAATTAATTGAATTAAATTAGTTTACTCAAAAACATTGGCTATATTTTAAATGATATAGTTTACTTATTTAAACTAATGTATCCTAAGTAATAATATTCTATATTTTAACTGGCCATCTTTTAAGTATATCAAAATTAAAACCTAACTGTGAAGAATAATTATTCCCTAAAAGCATTAATTAGGACTCAGTCACAAAATGAATATTTATTCATACAGATTAATTAGTCAAATAAACTTTCGATTTTATGTGCTTTTAATTTATTGCATTTGCTTACATCAGCTTAATCTTATTTATACCTTGATAATTATTTATTACCAACTAACTTCGTCTGACAACGCGTTTAATTTAAAAAAATTGCTCATGCACTTATTAGTAAATTATATCTAACGTGAACTAAATGTTATTTAATTACATATAAATTCTTAATTCAAACTTGATGCATATTAAACGAAGCAATTACTTTGATGGTTGCAATTAAGAAAAATGTTCAGATATTCTCTCTGTCTAATGTGAAATATAAATGTTTGGAGGCAATTAGAAAATGGAAGAGCATTTCTCTTCGATAAAATCGGTAAAAAATATAATAAAATAAAATAAAATCATTACCTCAGCAGTTTAAAGATCAAACTGCACGAGTTCTCTGACTTCCAGAAATCTGAGTCAACGAATTTGAAAACCCTTAGGGGTATGAAACGCTTCAGTTTTTGTAACGATTCTATATTGCTTGTCTCCATTGTTTCCATTGCAACCAAGAAGATAAGTATAGTTGTTTAGTTGAACTTATATTTAAAGAAAGGAGAGTTAAATACCCGTTTGAGTGGGTTGAGTTGTAAAATGTTATTTCTAGTTGAAACTGAACAGTGTATCTGCAATTAGATAATACTCCATATTAATTTATAAATTGCATACGTAGAAATGCATTTACTACTTCTACCATTTTTATGACTGATTGCTTTATATGTAAAAATGTTGGTCATTTGAGACTTCAAATGAATGTTTTGATGACACTTTTGTAGGTTTTATTTATTTTAATTTTCCATCATGGAATTTTCTTTCACAAATATCTTTCAACAGTATTCTTTACACAATTTTTCAAAAGAATAATGTGTCCTCTTAAAATTTAAAGCTTTCCTGAAAGTAATGTAGAAGTTCGTTTTCAATTAATTATTTTAAGAAACATTTTTGAAATTACTAAATAAATATAATAAATGCTAAAATATACATGGAAATTAGCCAAAGTGTACTATTCGGCAGTACGATTGTAAAGTCTATTTGTAGAGATTTACAGTTAACGCTCTTAAACTGGTTATTGTGCCACAAGAGAAATTTAGAGGTTTTAGAGGTTAAAGCAAAATGGTTTGAAAGTGTTTTTTTGGTTTGGCATACGTCTTTTGGTTCCTGGCAGAGGAATTCAAAACTTGAACACACACACACAAGTCTACATTGCCTACATTGTGACAACAATTCCTGTAGAGTTCATACTGCACGATCTGTGGGGAGGTGATTTTCTGACGTGGATGTTCAGAAATTTATTTGGTCTACTCAACACCCATAATTGAACTATAAAGAGAACTTTTGTGGAATGGGTTAGAACACTGACTGTAAACTAGACTATAACGTCTCAAATTGGTGACAGGCTGACCAGATTTCTTCCGCAAAAATGGTGTTTATATAATTCTTCCTGCAAACTTTTAAAAACTGGTCGAAAGCCTTACATATAGCTGTTATTGAACAACGTCGTAGTAATTTGTGACTTGTCTACGGGAAATGAAAAAATTATAGGCGCCTATATACTTAGTTCATATAGTGCAAGTTGCCCACTTATTTGGTGTACTCAGCATACTCCACATAGGAGACTAGGCTCAAATGAACTTTTATTCAAAAGAAACATGCACGCGCTCGCACGATAGCTCTAACTTTTTGAATGAGCTCGGCTCTTCTGAGCTAATGAAATGAAGTAATAAATGGTAATGTTAAAACTCCAGTTCTCTATTTGGATGATATACCTATCATCTGGGATCATAATAATGAAAAAATGATCAAGTATGCAACTGCTGCTCAATAAATTTGTTTGAAATAATGGCGAAGATTGAAAAACAAAATATAAGCGTTTTTGTATTCTCTGATACATCATCCGCTGTTTTTAACCTTTTTACATAGACATTCAGCAGTGTCAATAAATTCCTTCTGATTTAGATTTCACATTAACCAACACTACCCGGAAACGACGATTACCTTCATTAATTTATATCATTTTCCTATAAGGTATCATGTACGTTATGCACAACAAACATTTTCAAAATATATTTGCAATTATGATGATTTACTTTTGTCACTGAGCTTGGCATTTTGTGGCTGACACCAATGAAAACAATATCTTCCTTTTGATTTTGTTTACAAGAGTAGATTTATATCAAACAAATATTCAGTGTTGAAATAATATTATCCTCAAACAATAGAAGTGATTTTTTACAAAGAAACTAATTTCTGGTTATGATCTTCGAAATCAAAAGACGACTTAAAACAAGATTTTCAAAATGAGGGATCATTCCACATATCCAGAGTTTAATGACATAAGTGTAAATATTCCTCGAGTTCTTATTGGATGGAAAGAAAACAATCCAAATATTAATTCTTGAAACAAACTCAGTGAATATTGGAATAAAATTATGGGAAAACATGCTGAGAGCTTTCCGTAATGTTATATCTGGAGTAAGAATGGGTGGCATATTGATCTTAAATATTAATGCAGGTTAACTTTTTAGCATTGCCACGCAACTAAAGAGAATGAGAATTCCTTTTTTACTAATTTAGTAAAACTTCAAGGGGTACTTTTTGCTTTTGTGAATAAGACATTAGTTTCTTTTTTTATAAGAGTTTGATATAAGTATGTTCTTGGTATATATTACAGTTTTAATGGCGTAATTATAATACATTTACTTTTCAAGTGGGGTAATTTGTTAAAGTAAAAGTATAATAGAAATGCTTTGTCTAACAAATAGTTCTCTTATTTCTTGCGTTATTTAATGCATTTAGTAAACTGCTAAAGAAGAAACTTCAAGCGATTGATTCCGATAATTATCGAGAAACATCATAAAAGCATTTTCTTTAAAAGTAGCGCATGTTCGTACATTATCAAATAATAAGTAATATACCATTAGAATTTACTTTAAATACGACTTCTTTTTTTGGTCTGTTCACTGTTGTAAAGGATATAAATAATTTCCCTAAAGGTATTCCGTAACAAAATATTTTAATAAAAGGCTTATAAACGGATCTATATTAAGCCTAAGATCGTGAAATTATGATATACCTGCGTATGATGAACAACAAATAACTGTTTCAAAAATCTAGAACGAATTATGTTTTACGGAAGAATATTATCTTTCGTTACATATTTGTTTTCCCCCTCTAGCAAAATATACATTTATTCAAATTAACAAAAAACAAAAACAAAAAAAAAAGGCTGTTAGTTATATATGAAAGTTGTTTTAACAGAAGTTAAATATGATACTTTTATTCATGATTTTTTAAATTTAATTGCTTAATATCTAATCATGTATTGTTTCTCAGTAATTTAAAATGTATTTCACTGTGCTTAAAGAGATAAAAAAAATTCGTTTCAGATTATTCCCTTAAATTCTGCTTAATTCCTTTTGCTGAGCAACATTCCAAAAAGTTGATGCTGTACATCTTCAGCCAGATGTATCACCAATTCAATGGGCAACAGAGCCATTTTATGCACATATGGGCTGCAACTAATTAGCAAAAATATCTCCAAACTTAGACTCTACTATCTGAATTGTAGCTGGCAAAATACAACCCTCACCAATGTTGTTAGTTTGTTTCATACAAACTTTGTAATCAGCAAGTAAATTTTTTTACTCATAAATAAATTTCTTAAAATCAATTTTCGTTTCTCAAATGATTTCAGTTTTAACTCGAATATTTCAAGTGATTTGTCAACGTACTCACTATGAAGAGTTTTTGCATTTATTAGGCTTCATGCTATCTGTAGTCAACATTTTAAACCAAATGGCAAGCAGAGAATTTTGTCTACATTCAATCCTATAAACCCAAAATGTATGCATTATTTAGAATATTATCGGGATTTTATTTTTTGATCCATATGTACACTTGTTGAGGTTTCACTATCACCTAACTCACACCCAAGAAAATTTATCCACTATTCTCTATAAATCTACTGTCATGAATAATTAATATGGTATGCTGTTAGCATGCAAATTACAGTGTACACGTTTACGAATAGAATTAT
>BMAV01022913.1:43185-69299 GCA_019973955.1 Trichonephila inaurata madagascariensis
GTAAGTATCAAATTCGTGTAAGTCGGGGTATAATTTCGCGCACATAAATACATACTAGTTATTTTTAGTTGGGCCGGATACGAAAGAAAACTATTATAACTTGGAAAAAAATATGTAATGAAATCTAACGTAACGCAAATACAAAATCGCAAATTTAAGTTATTTTGATGTAGAAAGTTTTATGAAATCTGACAAAGTAGTCTGCCTGCCGAAATATTTTTTTTTCATCCGCAACATTTCCTTATAGCATGTTAATAATTTTTTCACTCCTTGCGTTGTTGAAAAAATACCCTCTTAGTTGGAGTACGTATTTTCTAAAATGTGTACTCTTTTTCAATTATACGGAGACTTTTTGTCAAATTCCTAACCGCCAATCAATCTTATTGAATTGGGTCTAAACACTTAAGTTCTTCAATGTCTTGCTCCTGCTCATGAATTTCTATGAGCTCATCAATTGTCAGCTCCGGACTTTGGGAATCTAGCACTTCTTGAACGTCCCCACTATTCTATTCTAAATTTATTTTCCTGGCAAGATCGACAACTCCTTTAATCAAATTACAAGTTTAATGAGTCTCTGGTATTGATTCCACTGGAAAAAAAATCGACAAGATTTGGAATTCGCGTAAGTTATAGTACTGTAAATTGATGTATTACTGTAATTTGTAAGGTTTGTAGAGTACATGTCGTTGCGTAGCCTTAGTGTCAAAATACACAAAATATATTATTGCATTAATTTCTATTTTCTGGAACGTAGGGATGCGATAACAATTTTAATTAAAATTTGGTCGCCATTATTGAAAGGTTGGGGAACCCTGAACTGAACTGTTAACAATTTTTAATCAAAACAGGTGCCGACAAATATTACTTCTTTACAAATCTATGCATCTTAAATTATTTGTTTACTATCTGCTTGAGAGTAGTTAGATGTTGTTGATGAAACAAAATTTTTAATTTGCAATGGAGGTTTTAATTTGGTTTGAAATTAATTGCTTGGACCCCATGTTGAACAAATATGCATTTCATCTAAATGTTCATACGTCTCCACTTCATAAAAATACAACATACAGAATAAGTTCAATGTGAAACACTAAAGCTTAATTTCTTTTCTAATAAAAATAATCAAAATATATACTTTTCTTAGAGCAAATTTTTAAAATTTTATATAAATTTAGATGACATTAACCGATTAAAACTTATCTCAGTAATAAATAGATTGTGTTACCTTCAGGTACATCTGAAAAAGCGTATGAAATCTGTAAACAATTATTCAGTAAAATATAAGACAACAGTAATTTTTGTTAAGCCTGCATCTGCTTAAAAATTCTACGTGTCTTTCCAAAATGTATTGAATAGAATTAATTCCTGATAGCTATTAGAATTTCTGATTATTTTAAAATACTTTTAAATAGAATTTATAAAATTTTTAAAGTATAGTTATAAAATTGTAAATTAAAATTTAATTCCTGAAAATATAGCAGGAGACGTAATTGACCAAACATAATACAAGTTGCAGCCATATTATAGTCAGAACAATCAACAAAAAATATCTTTTTATAATTTTTTTTGTATCAATGTTATACTTTTCAACAAAGATAACTTTTTTTATTTCTCTAAAATTATTTTAGAATTTATTTAGTCAGTTCAAAGTATTTGTGTTCATTGGTACTTAGTAACACATGGCAATGAAAGACTTGATAACAAATAAGGAAAAATTGAACTATTTGCTGTACCCTGCTGTTGCTTATTCAGAATATTTGATTTTGGTTAGAAACGTTTCAGATGCTTAAGTTAGAAAATCGAAATAATTTTTTAGGAGAATACATACATACATTGTTTTAGTTTATACATATATGTATATAAAATACTTTTGTTTTCATTCTCTTTGAGAATATATTTCTAAAACATTTTGCATTGTGTAAGCATTGTTTTCGCTTATTGCTATTTTAACTAAAAAATATGATTGGTTCCAAAAATTTTAAAGACCGAAATATGGGACGTATTTGATAAATTAAGTGAAGTAGATTCTTAATAGATAGGAATACCTCAAGGAAATCATAAAAACTATAAAATACCTATTAGGTAATTTTTTAGTTTTTGGAAACTTTTAACTTATGCATAAAGAAATTTTTTAACAAATTAAAGCAAAAACCAAAACTTACGGAATAATATATATATAAATTACCTTTTATGTGTATACACCAGCGTTTCTCAAACTGTGGGGTTCGCCTGTCTAAGAAGTGTTATAAACCTAGATGCGGGGTCCAACCATATCTAAAAGTAGAAAATAAGATTTAAAAAAGTAATTCACTGAATGAAAACAAAGCAAAGAACATTCTTACATAAGCAAAATTAAAAAATATATTTACTTTGATGCAATATATTTATAAGGGTATCAGCACTGCATATATATGTGATAATTAATTTATCAATACTATGTTAAAAACAATTTTAATAATTACTACTACTGACTCCAATTGGCTCTTATCATTTACAAAATTACTAGCTAGTATACCCGTTATTCACACGGGTGAACTGAAAAATTAAACAATGCAGATTGAAGGAAAAAGAAGTTTTTAATGATTTTGTTTTACGTGAAAAGCAAATAAAACAAAATAAAACAAAACGTTTTTAGCATATCTCAGCTGAACAACAACAAAAAAAAAATATTTGTTAAATTTTATGTCTGTAGATCTAATAGCTCATAAAAAGAATTTATATTTTAGCTATTTATAACGCCCCGTAACTGTCATGTGGGTCAATTTTTGAAAACACCTTCCTAAGCTGATATCTGCTCAGCAAAGGTAACATATTGTTACACCTTCTGTGTAATGAACGCTTAAAATAGTGTAAATAATTTATATCCGAATGTTTAATGCGTTAATATTACTTTCTGTTGTATTTATTTTATGTTAAAATTGTAATATTCACAAGCAAAGCTGTTCCTTACATTATAATGGCAATTCAATGGAAACATAACGCAAGGATGTCGAAAGAGCCAAGTGGACATTTTTTTGGCGTCCATGTTGGCGATTGATTGAACGGTGCAAAAGTTGATATGTTGTAGCCCCACCTGGTGGAGAGTTGGAACAAAGAGGATAGCACAAAAACCTTCTCTACAAAAAAATGCATATACATGCTAATTTTCATAGAGATCAATTGAACGGTGTTGGGGTGATGCGATTTCATATATACAAACATCCATTTTTACATAAAGAGATATAGAAAATTTAATACTAATCTTGATCATTTGTATAGGTTCATAATTAAAGTAGTATTGTATTGTTAGCATCTAAGTATATTATTATTGCATTCAATACATCAGCGTTTCTCAAACTGAGGGGCGCGAGCATATCGAAAATAAAAGATTTAAAAAAATTAATTTACTTGAAGGAAGTCAAACAAAATACTTTCTGGCATAATAAAAATACACATTTACACTGATATAATTTATATATATCATCTGCGATAATACGTCATCAAAAATAAAAAAAGCTTCTTCTTCAATACTTCATTAGCTATCTTTCTATCGTATGTCTTCATTAACTTCCTTCTATCTGCTATAATCAAATAAAAAAACCATTTTGTTTGATTTGCTGTAATCACATGATGAGAGATTTGTTTATTACGCTTTCTTTTTAAACCTAAAATACTGCTCTTTCACAAAAAAACCCCCTCAGAATTAAAAAAATTTGGGAAGGTAAAAAATTTATCACTGTTAATAATATTGAAATATTGTACATTAGCTGTAGGCAGCATAGTAAATTTTCTGATCATCTACTTTGACCTTCGAACTTCTGGTACGTTTATTTCCGTTCTCTCTCTTATGTGTTTGATTTTCATTTAGGAAAGTTGTAAATAATGTTGGGTTTTTTTTCCATGTAAAAGAGTTTTATGATATTTGAAAAATTACTGAGAGCACTTTCAAGGATTACTTAGCCTTGATTTATTTTTATGAGTATTCTCAAACATATAAATCATAATGGAAAACGTTTTACTCAATTTCTTTGGAACGAACACGTGAAATCGTTAAATTGGGAAAAATGATTCGTTTTTTACCAATGGACTTGACACTATCCTCCTATATGACAGTCTTTATGGGAACTAAAATGTATTTGTCGCAAATTTCCCTCTTTTTTGAAGGGGGCAAACGTTTTCTTACAAAACCTTAAAGTACTTGTTTTGACTTTCCCGGCACGATCCTTTTTTTCCAAAATATTTTCTATGATCATGCTACATTTTCCCCCTATGAACAAGTTTGTGATTTTGATTTGCCTTGTTGTACGACTTATGATGGCTTAAGAATGTAAATGAGCACAATATATATATAAAAAGAAATAGGTATCTATGATCTCCATTGAAGAAAGTTGAAACTGATCAAGTAAGGGAAGAACCTGCTGAAATAATGCATATTAATCATGATAGAGAAAGTAAATTTGAGAAAAGCGATGAGAACATGAAACGAAAGGAAAATTTTCAAATGCTACCTAAAGAACTCCATCTACTAAAATATGAATCCATACGTGTACCAAAAGACACACTTCGCCTTTTCAAAAACACGCAAGCAAGCTAAAGTTCAAAATGTTATTTGTCGATCATCAAAGGACAGTAAAAGTACAATAACTTGAACAAAATATGACACTTTTGCCTGCAGATTGTATTTCTGTATTGTTAGAGAAAAGTGTCTGTAATTTGTGTCCTTTATTAAGCTCACACATATTTGAAATTTTTAGTTCAGATATATTGTATTTTTTTCTAAAATTATCAAAGAAAAATTGAAAACTCCTTAAAAGTAGGTAAGTATACTTTCTCTTGATTAAATTATTCACTAGAATGGCGATTTTTATCATGTACAATAAAAATAATTACAAAAAAAAAAAAAAAAAAAAAAAAAAAAATAGGGGTGACGCAATCACCCCACGCGACTATTAACGTTAATTTCGAGTGCGCGCCTATTTCCGGGTTAAAATATTTTGAAGTGTTCTCTCGCTTTAAATTTAAAATTACACAATTATTCTTTATCGGAATTTTATATTATTTTTCATTATTTAACATTAATTCTAAATGCTAATTATGCGAGACTTAAAATTACAGTTCGCTTAAAACTAATTATAATATGTGAGCATTCATTTAAAAAAAACCATCTTAAATTTTTCAAAAAATTGTCGCGCACTTGGTTTTACTCTTTTTACAATTCAGGTATTATATCAAGAAAAATACTTTATTTTTTTTAAAAAAGAATTCGTGCGAAAAGTGGATACTTCAGCCAGTATACTTTTGATGTTTCAGTGCTGCACAAGGTATTTTATAACTAATTTATTAATACTAGATTAAGAGCAAGTTTATAAAGTTCTAGCTACTTCCATGGACTTGTCTTGCAGAGCAAAGTTTTTCAAAGGAAGGTTTACGATTTGAAGTTGACACTCTGGGTTCTTGTTCTATATTTAGCTGAGATCTATATTTTGTCTTCAAAGCAGCCACCGCATTTTGTAATTTTTTCCTACTTAAAAATTAGAGAAAGTAAAATAGCATAATTTATACCCTATTACTTAAAATTCATTTACTTAAAAAAGTAACATATACAAATTTTAATATGTTTATCTTATTAAAATTTGTACGGTTTATAATTAAGATCGTATTGTAGCATTAGCGACTAAGTTCATTACTATTGCATTCAATAAGTTATTATTGTAAAAGGAGGGGGGGCGAGAAAATTTATGATTGAAAAGTGGGTCGCAAATATTGAAAGTTTGAGAAGCACTGATGAACACTTTTCTACAGAACATTCCTTTTTTAAATGATAAGTAGAACCATTATATTAGCATATTTTTTTTCGATATTTCTTTTTTCATATATATTTTCCCTAACAAAATTTTTAAACTATTTTACTGTAAATTCCACTTTAGCTAAATTGCTTTACAGCAAAGTTATTAAAATTGCTTCCTATATTAGTGTGGTCACGTGAAAAGTATCGATTGTATATTTGATTACAAACTTTTATTCGAATAATAAGCAGAAAAAAATTCATTTAAGATTCTAATTCAACAGTTAAGGGGACACAGTACGATTCAATTGACAAAAATCGGTCAAAAAATCAAATCTAATTTTTCTAGCCTAAATTATTCTTTATATACATTTCTATAACCTCACAAAATTTGAAAATTCTAAACTTAAAAAACGCAGAATTATGATAGCTTTTACATTCATTTTTATTCTCACATCCCTATGGCAAATCATAACTTTAAACTTACTTATCTCAGAAAGATAAAATAACTAGTTTGTCTTCATTTAAAATGCTAAGGCTTTTTTTCTATTGTGCCTAATGCTTTGAATTTTTTTTTACCTCTTGTTAATAGTACATGGAACAAAAGTTGGTATGCATTTTTGAGAATCAAAGCAATACTTATTTTTTAAAAAATAATTGAAGTTAAAATTTACAAATTTTTTAAGGAATTTTCAATAAGGATTCATAAAAAGAAGTATTGTGCAAATACCAATCGTGTTATCGCTAAACTCATACCAACTTTTGTTGTACATAGTTAGAGGTACTTGCAAATCAAATTTCATGCGTGTATGTAAATTTTTGTAGGAGGAGTAGCATTTTAAATTCACTTCACAAATTTTAAGTCTTTTCCTTAAAAAATTAAATGGCTAACTTTTTATGAAATTTTTTACACAAAATCTGTTTTACATAGCATACACACATAAGAGGCAACCAAAAAAATTTTGGAAATCCTTAAATTAAAAATGTTTGCTTAAATCGTACCATGTCCCCTTAAAACTTTATTTTTCCAGAGTGAGTTTAGAACATATAAAACACAAAAGTTGTAAAATTGTGATTAAAAATAGATAAAAAGGAAAACTTTAAGACTTGTTTCAAGTAATGATATCAGAGAATCGACCATGCCAATAAAAAGTTTTCTCTTTTCTAAAAGCTTTTTAAAAAGCTTTAGCGAAAAAAAAAATGCTTCCTTGTTTTAGAAACACATCCACTTTTCCAGTTTTTGTACTAACTCTTACATTTAGAAAAAAATTTTCTTTACAGTAAAGATAGTTTTTGTTTAGTGTAACAAAAATGATAAAATAGATAATTTGTTTATTGGGCGGTATTTGATTTCTTTACAGTTGACCCCACCTTTTGGCCACCTTTTTTTTGGCGCGCGGGATCTTCCAAAGAACAATTTTTTACCTTAAGACATCGAAGCAAACGTTGCTACAGATTTTGATTCAACAGAATTAAACTAAAAGAAATAAAATAATCATTGGTGGTTAAATTTCCCTTATGTAAAGTTTGAGCTAAAATTCTAGGGAAAATCTTTGAAACCCTATTCATATATCTGACCGTATCTGCAATAAATTTATTACTACATGTGCTCTCTCTTTCGTTCTGCTGTGCTTATTTACTTTGTAACTGCTGAATCAAAGACTGTATTTTAAATTAAAAAATAATATTAATAATTTAAAACCCGCATAAGATATAAATTAGGTAAATAAAGTCCGGAACTCTCTTATATTAAAATCTGATATTAAGTTCCTATTTATATTTTTAATCCAATTTTCAACTGATGGATAATTTTATTTTATAAGTATGTAAATTTTATAAGTAAGTATTTTATATATGTATGTGCTACCAGCGAACACGTTAAAGCAAGAAAGAATCAAAATCACAAATTAAATAAAATCTATAATAATAATTATTACCTTTTCACAAATGATCACCTTTCACTTTTGATGTCAATTGATGAAATAAATTATTTTCATACTGTTAGGGAAAATAAAGTTAATAACAAAAAATGTAATGCTTAACTTAACTCAGTGGAGTGACAGCCCGTGAGGGCCAAGGCCTACTGTGCCCAACTCAGTATTTTTGACCTTGGGTCCTGAGGTGCATGAGCAGATGTTCCAGTCAGGTGGTCAGTCTGACACAAACACCCTCAGTGTGTTAAGCTCCCAAGAAAGCTTGGTACACATCTTATCAATCCACTGAAGAGATGAAAGGCTGAGCTCACTTTGCCCAGCTCGGGGTTTGAACCTTGGACCTGTGGCGTGGAAGCGCGATGTGCTAACCTCTCAGCCACTGAGCTTTAAAGGTAATACTAGATTCTATTAATATTATTGACAATTGCAATGTTTGATTTGATTTAAATGTGATTTTCAAGTATAAAATTTTAGGAATATTCTTTGCTAATGAGAGAAAACTTTTTTTAAATACAAAATTAACATAAACAAATGGGATTAGTCGCATTAAAAATGTATGCAATAATTAAAAAATTTTTTAAGATCATTTTTGTATATTACCAAGTTTAACAGAAGTTATTCAATAAAACCAGTATTACAATTACAGTTAGAGTTTCTCATAAATCCAAGTTAGTAGGGAGAAAAAAATCAGATTTTATGTAAGAAATCCTCAAAGCAGTTTCAACACACACTGTTAACCTGCAGTCTGTATTTGCTACTCTCGGCCTTTCGTATGGATAGATTAAAAATAAACTTAAAGAGTTATTTAGTGCCCACTTACATTATTGTTTATGCTTGAGGCCTACTGTGTGCGTTCGGTATCTTAATGATTTTATTTACCTGTCAAACGTTACATATGAATGGGACGAATAAAAGAAATCGGGAACAATTTTTAAAAAAAAAAACTCATTGTAGAATACTTGTACATGGTAAAATGGCAATGGTGATTGACAGATAAATAAACATAAATTTGAAATCTTTTCATCAAATCTGTGTTTTGATTAAAATTTTGACCAAAAACTGCCGAAAGAGTAGGAATTCGAAAAAAGTTAGTTAAAACTTTATTCGAATGGTTCACATAGCGTCATGAAAGAATGAATTTCAGGATGGTGATGATTTTTTTATTTTTTCGTTCAGGCTGGTTGGATACATGGAAAAATAGGTATTGAGTATATGTGTGCGAGATGAAATTTTTCGTTAATTCAAAAACCGTCAAAAATTTCATGAAATACCTCAGGAAATTATAGTTATTGAAAACCAGACCCAGTTTTAAACTTACAACAGTGAAGACACCGAGCTTTATTTGAAAATACAGTTGGGTGAAGCACTTGTTTTGTGTCAAGAAAAAAAGCGTATATTTTTAGATAAAGGCATCGCTACATCGAATGCTTATGAAGCTATAAAATAGTACTTTTTTTAGGTAATTGACAAAGCATCTAAGCAGCAAGCGACATGAAAAGTGTTTCAATTGCAGAATTCACACAGTAAATGCTCTCGAAAATGTACATCGGTAGACCATGGAATCTTCAAGAAATGGTTCCTTAATGGTTTTTTTCTATAATGAAAAAATGTTTTTAAAAAGAAGTGTTTGCCTTTTCATGGCAATTCTTAAGATAGACAATAGCAATTGCCATCGAAAATGATGACCTGTGAAATATGTGCTGGCTGATGCCCCCAAATGTATTTTATTCAGCCTATGGATTAAAATTACTGATAAGACATTGTATCGAGCTGAAGTAGAAGAGAGCAAAGTGGGAGAAAAAAAATTTCACCACTAAATGATTGCTAAAATGGACCACTTCGTGGATGAAAAATTCGATATACACATAGAGTAATGATGACTTCAATGGAGAAGACTGTGTCATTGTGTTCTCTCATCAAGCAGTTGCAAGAATGAGAACACACATATAAGGTAAATGCCATTGAGTGGGAAAATAAGGAACCCTTAGAGTTAATTAGAAGTTTTTAGTAGCACATGGCTCTTGTCTATATTAATTAATTCTTCTCTTAGAGTCGATCCGCAGCTCTAAACCCTTTGGGTGAGCTCTGTCCTTCCGAGTAAGTAAGTCAGTAGCACATGGTTCAATTACTTTCATTAAATATAGGATTACAAAGTAGGCGTCTCTCATAAACAAGCATTTACACCTGATTGGAATATCGCCATGGAGTAATAGACGAGAGTTTCCTGATCAGATGAACCGCGATGCTTGATTTATCGTGTCAATGACCGTTTCAAGGTACGCCTGGAGATCGCTCGCATTGCAGGTCCTAAGCTGGCTTGTGATGGCGATATTATGGATAGAAGAATGTTTCCAAAGGTGTCTCTGAAACACATGAATACACTAAGTAAGGAGCAGAATATATCACTATCTTTGTGGACCAGATACGCTCTTACATAACACTTTCTACCTTACTCTTCCACTGGCATGGATTCATCCAGTTGAACAAAGCTCCATGTCAAAAATTCGGAACCAAGATGAAATGGTTCAAAAAGCATGGGATGATTTTCAAATGATACTGCACCCAATCAATTCACCGTACCGCTGATTAAGGATTTCATAAAACGAAAGATCAGAGTTCAACATACCTTAGGGTGCTAAGGCGTTTTGAAGCTGTTTTGTATGCGAAAGGTGTATCAATAAGGAATGAATTTGGGGGGGGGGCAGCCATTATGATTTGGAGGTTTAATCTCAGTGTATATTATATGCATATGTGTGTATCTACACTTTCAATGTTTAGAATTTGTAGTGATTTAATTTTTTTGATTGGATGATTTACTTCAGTTGAATTTTTGTCTAGTATAAGTCTAGTTGTAACAAAGAACCATGAGTTTAGATTAAGAGTGTTAAAAACCATTAAGATTATTTTTAAGTGAGTGTCTTGTGTCTTACTATCAAGGCAATTTGTAATGCTAAAGGAAATATCGTCGTATATAATCTGTTATGCTATTATTTTAAGTTATTTTCTAAAAAATATAAATGTGAAAAACTATAGTAGAGAGTTGATCCGTATTTTCGAAAATTTTATCCTACGCGTAGGAATACTTGAATCTCATTATTAAAATAATTATTCGTTATGAAGATAAAAAAGCTCAATGCGAACTCGTTTCACCAAACACCTTTCTTCTGTAGAACACAAATAGTTTTTATAAATAAATTACACAGCTATACATTTTCTACATCGATATGTATAGGTAATTCTTAATTAAAATCTTTATATTTGCTTAAATATTGTTAATGTTATCGGTATTGTTGCTTATAAATATGCTTCATCAATAAAAAAAAGAAACTGTGTTTTTTAAAATATTTTTAATGATGGAAAAAATATTGAAAGTATTAGGATAGTAAAACTGAATTCCCCGCAATTTAAAATATAATTTAATTGTGTCGTAATATATTAAACAGGATTTATATAGAGTACAGTTTATATCAAATTTCATTATATAAATTTAACATTTGAAGGACGATGGTTTTCTTCATTGTCTGGTGACCTCTTTTTATAATTAAGAAACAAAATTAATGACTGGGGGAATTCTTGATGTAAGGATTAAACTAATTTTTCTCTAATGTTAATTAAAATAACATATTAAATTTAATAAGTAATTATTTAAAAGTATTTTTAAAATTTTTCTCCATATTCAAGGATAATTAAAAGATAAAAAGTAAAATAGCCTCGTATATTAATTACTACGATTGAATTACTTTTGATTTAGTTACTTTAATAAAGCTAACAAAGACTTATCACACATACGCGTGGCCCTCTGTGTAAATTGTATATCCACTATATTCTATATTGTTAAAGCAGGTCTCAAAAGAGGAATTGCCAAAATGGAATGAAAATTAGTAGATAAGGTGTGTATTATTTTCATCAAAGGAATTGAGTACTATATTCAGGAAATACAGCTACAAGAACAAATAAATAAATAATGCATTCCCGTGCCTATGGTACAAATGCATGCTGTTATCCGACTGTGCCTTAACTCGTAGATTTGGTGGGTGTCCTAATGCGGGGTTGCTTGCCATACACGTTTATACACATACATGCAGAGTTCCAACATGCTCTATTCCGAAGACGTTTAGTGATGCCACTGGAGTAAGAAATATTGATGAAACACCAAAAGAAAGGCAGTAATAAAGTGTGATGTTTATTCCAAGGCATTATCTTGTTGAAATGTAATCAGTGAATAGAATAACAATGCGGGGCGTAGAATCTCGAAGAAATGGGGAAATATTGGAATGCTAAAAAGAAGGGTTTACACCTTATGTGCATGTCTGACAATAGAAATATAAGAATACACAATGATCTATTTCCAAAGGAGCAATACCGAATCTGAGAATATTTTGATGGTTACCCTGGCAACTCGTAAGAAATGCTTCATTCTATGTCTGAAATATTACATAGGTGAAGCAAAAATGTTCCAGCAGTAAATAGGGTGGAATTACTTCTGCATGAAATAGATAAGAGGCCTGAATGAAGCTCTCAGATAGGAACTGGATAGCAAAAGATAAGTCATATGATTCAATGACGAATACTTCGAGAAGAAAGTTTATATGCCAATTATCTTCATATAGCGCAGACACTAAAGAAAGCGAAACTGTCATAACATGTCATATTAGAACTACGGCTCTTGAAACAAAATATTATGCAGTCAGAGTTTTCAGCATCTGTTCTGCTTAGATACGAGACAATATTCACAAGCAATTCATATTTAATATAAACAACAATGCTGTATAGGTCACAAGAAATCCATGCTCAAAGGGACACCAGGAAAAATTTTTCGTGAATTGGCCACCGGGAATAATCCATACCCCTAGATTCGGCTATATCTTTTACTATACTTATTTAATGGACAAAAATATCTCACCTTTTGGCAGGTGCTGCCCGATTTAATTTGAATTTTTCTCAAAATTATGTCAGTGATTGTATGGATCCATCACATAGGAGTACCAGCTTATACTAAAACGAACATAAAAAAGGTTGAACATTGCATCATGTAATGCATTTATTGGGCATGGGGAATCCCTCATTTGTTTTATCCGATTTCTTGATCCGTCTTGATTGAACTTGTTTCCAGAGCATAAAAGGCATCATATACTACTCTTAGATACCTATTCAGACATTGTAGGACCTTGATGACAAAGTTAGCAACGCATCTGATGTTAATGTAAAATGCCAGACGTCTATCAACGTGCTAGAGATTCCTTCTATCAACGACATAATACCTATATCACCCCTAGTGGTTACTTATTCAAGTTATTCGATTAAACTCTTCGTTAATGAAGATAGATAGATAATAAAATGCTTTACATTTGTATTTATCAATAATACAGGGAATTAATTAACTCTCTTTAAAAACAAACAAAAGAAGCAAGAAATATTCCACGTTGATTTAATTTTCTATCCAGAATCTCATTAGATAGTTATAATTAGTTTTGAAACTAATCTCCTTTCTAGAGAAATCTTTATCAGCATAATTACCACTGTTCTTCCTTCCAGAAGTAAAAACAAGAGATACTGCTGACTAATGAAAATATGCATTCTTTAGTTAGTAGAGAGTCTTTCTGAAACATTCTCTGCAGTATGTATGAAATATTTAGACAGAACCAATTATAGAAATAATTTTTATAAATTGAATTTGTTTTGAAAACTATATACTGTACATAGCTTTATTCCTAATAAAATGAATCTTTTCTTCGAAAATAATTTTAAATAATACTTAAGTATTGTTTCAAATTATAGTTACAGTCAAATAATATAAGCACTAGAACATACTTATTATCTTACAAGAAAATTTGTTAAGAAACTAATTTAATCATAAAATTAGTTTCAGTTCTTAACTCTATTGGAGATATTATATAAGAATAAATTATCATTGATTATTTTTATTTTTGGATTTCATTTGAATCAGGGGGCAAATAACGGTTTGTAAAGACAATCAGAAAACTAAATATAGATATATACATATATTTGCAAGCCAAGTTCTTGCATGAAGATAAGCAAGTGTAAATGTATATCGTCGGTCTAATTATCAGACTGCGTAACTCCATCTGGGATGATAATTTGATACAGTAGGGCTAGGCGCCAAGTTCTTGTTTATGTTCACCAAGATAGGCGATAATATTACAATATGGTTTACTCTTCGATATTTTTATCGTGCGATAAGTAATTTATATCTGGAAGTGTAATACATTAATGTTACTTTGTGTTGTATTTATTTTATGTTAAAATCTTGCCACCACCTCACCCTTCGAAATCTAGTTTTATTATGAAATAAAAAAAAATAGTGATTATACTGATCGAAGGAATAAATTAAAGCGGAGCGCGCACTGGTGCATGACGTAGACAAAACAAGAGGGAAAGTTTTGCTTCTACGCTGCTTGGCACGATTCCTTAATCGCGCCAAAAAGTGTTTGGCGCGTTACACTCCTATATCAAATTAGTTACACCAGTGGAGCTACGCAGTCTGATAATTAGGCCGATGATATGCAAACATTAACTTGAAGGCTTTGGTGGAAATTTCGACAAGTAATGACACTCTTGATTCAAAAAAATTGTTGAAAATTGCGATAGGGTACATTTGTTTCATTAAACGAATTTTAAAATTGAATGAGCTTGCAGGTATACATTATGTGAAATTAGCAGAATAAATACATTTAATAAAACCAACTATTTTATTCAACTTATATTTTTAACTTATTATATTAACTTATTTTTATGTAGTAAAATTTATACTTTTCTGAAATGTAAAGTTAACTAATGAATGCAATCATTTTAAAGCGGTTCACCCATGTGATGGGTTCAAACAAAATTTTAATTCATAAATTGCTTCCTTAACATGTCTAAAATACGTTGGTAAAGTGAGTTTTTAAAATTCAAAGTCGGTGTTAGAAGAGCAGCTGTTTGTATTGCTAAGTTAAGATATTCATTGTTTTAATCGGACCTGAAACTTTAAACGCGTTTTTCTCACAACTGTGTTTTTCAAACTTTCATCCATCATATCTTTAGAACGGTTTGACCGAACAACTTTAAATTTATAGGGTAGACTCAGCACATATATATGCACCAAATGGACTACGATCAATCCAAAATGCAAAACATTTCTATTTTGAACAGAAACATAAACAAAAACCCATGGAATTCGAAATTTTCTACCAAAAATCCACGAGTATAGTCCATTCAGTGTATTTAAGCTTACAAATTAAAACACCGTTAATTTTTTTAATTTCAGATAAGCCCATCAGCCGGAATCGAGGAGGAAGTGAGAATCCATTTTTTACGAGGTGGGTGCGCTTAGGGCGCTAAAACTCACGTTATATTGGATATTTTTGGTTAAACATTTATGCACATACTCTTAAAATACATGTAAATAAATAAGAAAAACTTAAAGTTCTATCTTTTAACTGGTGGTCAAAAAGATTCTCTAAAAATGATTAAAAAATATGCCGTCACATGGCTGAACCACCCCAACCCCCCTTAAAAATTGTAGAAAAACAATCGCCCGCCCCTGATTTAAGGCGTAATTGTTATAAATTATATAAGTAAATTGTATGTGTAAACCATAATCTCCTAATTGGTTTACTACTGAATCTTCTTTATCGGTGCAATGTAGTTGCAGCTGCTTGGAAAAATTTCGAGATGCCAGTTTCTTCTTGATATATTTATGTGTTTCAACTTTCACTATTGAATGAGTAAGAAAAGGGTAATTAGCTTTCCAATTCAAGTAGTTTTGCTTTTCATTTCTAGAATATTCGTTGTACGTATTCATAGGCTTTCGCATATTCTTAAGAATAAGAGAGGCAGTTTTATGAATTATTTCTGTTTTTGATAATACAGGTCGAGGCAAATAAAAATGGTCTGGAGATCAAAGTTCTAGAATAGTAAGAAACATGGCAAAGGAAAGAATAATTTGTTAACCTGCTTATAGCAGATGTTGAAAATGACCACCATTCATCTCCTGGTACCTTTTGATCTTGGTAGGCTAGTTCTGGATGGCAGATCAAAACTGGACTGTTGGAATTACTACAATTTTATCAGAAATATTTTTCCTGTAGTTCTTGAAGACTATGGAGATTATTGCAAAACACCTTAAACTTAGGGTTCCACACAAAAATTTATCTCACGCTGACAAATCAGGTGACCTGGGTGTCGAACTAGGGCCGAAATTAGACTGACCTCTGCTAACACTCTGTCAGAAATGAAAGTTGTTTAAATTTGATCCATGGCTAGAGACATATCTAGACAGTTTGTATCATCCTATTAGAAGTAACTATTAGTCGTTTTCTTCTCTTTAATACTGCCAAAAATAGATTCAAAATATTCAAAATCAAACGCTCCGAATTTACAGTCTGACGAATGAAAATGAGACCAATATATTGTGGAGGGCAGACACCAAACTCCAATCTTCTGATCATTCAATGGATCTTACGTGGATTCTCCAACACCAAGAATCTGTCATTTGACATATCCTCTCAAGTGAAACAGGCTTCATCAGGAAAAAAAAAGATCCATGCCCAGACCATTCATTGTTATCTCAGTAAACAGCTTGATGTGAGCGTCACATTCACATCCAACTGTATCCCCTCTTCCGGGTAATTTTTATTTGCCCCACCCTTTAACAACCTATGCATACGTGCTAATGATTTTCATTCTATTCATTGAAATATGAAATAATTCTAATTTTGAAAAAAATTAGGTCTTGGGTTAGAGAAATAATAAGTAGATATGGTATTTTTTTTATATCTGATAATGATTTGGACTTAGATGCGATGAAAGTACAAAAATGAGACGCATATGAAAAGGAAATAATAATTTACCATATGAAATACATTTTTTCATAACTATTGAGACATTTTTTTAAAATAATTTTTATTTAAAAGTTATTTGAAGGTATATTATAAGAAATGTAAAATTCCTTTAATATCTAGGAGTACCAAAAATGAAATTGTACTTTATTTAGACATAATAACGAACACATATTCATAAAAATGTAAAAAATGCGAAAAAAGTTGCATTTTTTCAAAAGTAAAAAATTCAAATCTATACTATTTTGCTTCAAATGACTTATTAGGATTTATTTTCACGAAATACTTTAGTTTTCAAGCACATTTTTACATTATTCAAAAATGACATTCATTCACACCATAAACTCAAACTCAGTGGCGCAACAGCTGATGAGGGCCAGGGCCTACTGTGCCCTTTCCAGTACATGTGACCATTGGGCGCTGAGGTACATGAGCAGATGTCTTGATCACGCTCTCGCGTTGCTCTAGAGCAGTGATTATCAACCACTGTGACACCAAATACTTGAAGTGTATCGCTAATTTTTTTTTTATAAATTATTAATTATTTTCTGAGAAAAAAACAAAACCCAGAACCGAATCATTCGCCCGTTTTTATAGAAATAAACTTATCTTATTTTTTGATTTTTATCATATCCTAAACTTATCTTATCCTAAGTTTAACTTATTTTGTGCCTAGATGGATATAAACAATTTGATTGGATTCGTAACCCATTTGTGTACGAATACATCTGTATATGATTTAACTTTGAATAAAGAGGAAAAACTAATTTCTCTCTGAAATTATCGAGATTTAATTTAAAAACAACCGGAAGTATAAATTAATTCTTTTTGGATTAAAATTAGAGCCAATTATCTACACATAACCACAAAAAAAATCTTTAAAAAATTCAAAGTTTCAGCATGACGAAATGAGAGTGGCATCATTATTTTTATGACCGGATATAAAAGGAATTATCAAAAATCATCAAACTCAAATTTCGCATGAAGTGCATTCTTATAATTAATTTGTAATTAATTACTCAATAAAAACAATTTTGTGTCTTTGTTGTACATATTATTTTATTTAACATTCAAAATTATGGTTATAAACTCTATTTTACATAGTGTATTATATATAAGTAAAATTCTTTTAAACTTACTTTATTGTTAGTGTGCCGCCAAATTTTGAAATTGTTAAAAGTGTATAGCAAAGAAAAAAAAAGGTTCATAGTCACCGCTCTAGAAAGTGACTTTACTAAAAAATCGAATTAAATCAAATATGAATCACCGGAGAACTCCTCACACAATTTGATCCTTGTAAAATGTTAACCATCCACTAAATTATCATAAGTTCTTTGGACGCGATTACTGTAATTGCAATATCTTTTCAAGGGTGAATATTGGTCTTGATAACAATCAAACAGTTTAGTCTTTTGTCTGCAATCCACATACAAAATGATGCAACCTACATACTTTCACTTAATTATTATTTTCCTATAGATTGATTGATTGAGGTTATATTTCACCCTTTTTCTGCTGTTTGACGATCCAAGTTCTATTTGTAGAAAACTGGCTGTATGATTTTTATCTTTAGGATATTCCACAATTGTTTACCTGTACTAGAATAACTGGCACTCGTTCTTACTTAAGCATAAAACTACTATTTCCTTGAACTTTATTACTCAAATTAGTACTAAATGTCTATTACAAAGATTCAGACCAGTCACTTAACTTCATCTCAAATCATTTTCATTATCAAATACTTACGTCTCTATGTGTTGCGTCTGCCTTTTGATCAAAAATTTGCCCATGATTTCTTTGTTCATCATATGCAAACTTGTGTTGTAAGTGAACTTCGTCTTGTTCCTCAGCAATGTGTGGCTTCTATTTGGTAAACGATCTTATAATTTGGACGTATACACTCTATGGAAGGGGATAGGGTTTATATTTAAAGCTTACTCAAGAATCTATGCTAAGGCATAGTTTTTGTTTATATATTATTTTCGGAAACTATATTGTAATAAGAAAAATATATTAAAAGTTGTTTTATTTTTTAAGGATACACAAGCAAATTCACATAAATGATAATAATTAATATTATTCATTACCGAGAAACATATTTTTAAGTTGGATAAACATCGTACTTTTAAAGAAATAAGCGTGTGTGTCGTCTCCGGGAATGCCTTTTTGACTACCAAACGAAATTTGAATTCGTAGCAGAAATTTATATTGATGCAACTAATCTTCCTTAGGTGAGAGCAAATGGTCTATACACCATATACATCTGAACTCTAGGATATCTTACAGATATTAGTCGAGTCCATGCCATGTCTTACTGCAATACTTCTTTGTCCTCTCGTAAGAGTCTTATATGATATTACAGGGTATATAATTTTTTGTGGCTCTTTAGTGTATGAGTAATTAAGGTGATTACGTGCATTGAAAAATATCATACAGTACATAAGAAACGAGATACTATAAAAATGTTGATAATACATTTCGGGCTGTTGTTTTTATTGATAAAAGTTGAAACGAAAGTTCTATTTTATATCACATTGCAAACAAAATCATTGTATACCTTTTATATATATATTTTCTATTTTCTTAAGAGAATCTGAATTTTTCTTTCAAATATTTGTTATACGGCTAAATTATATATATATGGCTTATCCCATTAATATATTTAATGTTACCAATAAATATATTTTTATACAACGAATGTGCGAGAAATAGCATTTCTGAGCTTTTATGTACTAATATGTTAAATGACTTTATTATATGAAGGATTTATCCATAAGCTTTAAGAAAAATATATGGAAAATATTTACACAATGCACAAATACTTCAAAATGTTTCACACACAGTAATGAATATAGTAATATAAATATCTGTTCTACGTATGGTATACAAATTTCAAGTTACATTAATTCAAATATCTAAAAGCTATATTGTTATATGTTAAGCTTATTCGAAGGCATTTATTATCAAATTTATAATGGTTACCTTTAAAATAATTGTAAGAATCTTTATACTCTTACTCTAATCTATCATTAACAAAAGCAAGGATTAATTTCACCCTTGCCTTTTGTTAATGATCCATTTTAAACGTCACATTCTGAATATTGTTTAAACTAATACGAAAGTCATTATAAGGTGACTTTCTTTTTGAAAACATTTTAATGTGCTGTCAAAAATCAATGCAAATTCCTAATTTCAAAGTAAAGCTATGGACTATATAACTGCATATTATTCTAAAAGTATATAATAAATTAATAAATTACAAATTTATTCCTTCTATTTCCATAGAATTTCTAGATTTACTGATCCAATGGAATAATTCCTCTCACAAAAATAAGGACTCTCATTATATTGACTCAGCATTTCCGGGTAGATAGAAGAAAAAGACTATTGGAATGCACATTATGAAGAGCAGCACAATGAGAATAATGAATGACCACTGGTCAGTTAATATTTATTTATCTAACTGCTTTTCACGAACGTGAAAAACTCTTCCGTGCGAGAGATTCGAAAAGGAACATAATAGACTTCCAATGAAAAGAATAGTATCATTGCCATTTGCTTTCTAATTAATGTCTGGTAGAACACGTGATATGTCTATTCTTTAGAAGAGCTTTTCTCAAACTGTGGGGCCTAACCCCCTAGTGGGGCATGATGTCCTAACAAGGGGGGGGGGGGCCACGAGCATATTAAAAATTCGAAAAAGAAATTTTATTAAGAATATTATTAATTTACTGAAAGGAAAAGCAAAGCAAAATACATTCTAAAATACTAAAAAATACATTTCGCATTTACACTGATATAATATATTTATAAATGTATAGGGGCTGCACAAAGTATTTGATAATTAATTCAAGAAAACCATGTTAAGAAAAAATTTAATAATTACCATTGAGCCCATGGGCTTGTAATACGTAAAATTATATGAATAAAATATGTATATGATACTTATCTTGATAATTTGTAAGGTTTATAATTAAAGTCGAATCGTAGCCTCAGCGTCGAGGCGCATTATTATTGAATTCAATTCATTCTAATTGAATGGAGGGAGGAGGGAGGGGGATGCGAAGAAAGGTATGTATGAAAATTGGGTCGTAAGTATTGAGAAGTATTGTTTTGGAATCAAAGAGTAATTACTTCATTTAATTTGAGATTTAATTAGGTAGTTTTTTCTATTGTGAAGAAATAATTGAGATGGTTATGATATTTCATTAAATAATACGCAAACCAATTTGAACTAAAATTTCCGTAACATATTAATTGTCCTTTAACAACCTTTTGATGTTTCATCGTGATCGTTACGAATAATAGTTTCTTAGACAGACGTTGGAGTGTTCATATTTTGTTAAACGTTTTGGCATTACTAGAATGAATACAATTTAAAAGGGTATTCAGGAGTTTTTAAAAAAGTATTAAAAATTTTTTTTGTGAAAAATTAGTATATAAAAATTATTTTTTATCGACGTATGATTAAAGATTACAATGTATTAACTGTGGAGCGTTTACTATTATAATTTAGCAATATTAGTTTTGGAATTATTATGGTGTACTATTAGCTAACACTTAAAATATACACACACAAAAATATATTTTCTAAAAAAATAATAAATAAATAATAATAAATGGTTAGGAATTTTGGCTTACAATTGTTTTGGGAATAAATTCTGATGCATTATTTAACATGCATAATAATATAATTAATAAAATAATAAATTATTTTTTCCTTTCTTGTGTTTTTTATTTTTTTAGAATTATTTTTGCGACACATTATTTATGATTATAAAATGTTTTATAATCGTTTTGTTGTTTTATACAGGCTCATTATTACTATCCAGTTATTTAAAATTCTCAAAAACATATATAGGAATATTTACTTAACTTTATTAAATCTCGAATCCCAGTGGCTGAGTGGTAGTGTATCGCGCTTCAACGCCACAGATCCGGGGTTCTAATCACATGCTAGACAAGGTTGACTCAGACTTTCATCTTTTCAGTGGGTCGATAAATGAGTACCAAGCTTGCTGTGGAACAGAACACTGGAGATTTTGCGTCAGACTGACCACTTGACTGAAACTTCTGCTCATGCACCCCAGTGCCTAAAGTCACGTAAACTGAGAGAGGCGCAGTAGGATTGTCCCTCATGGGTTGCTGCACCGCTGGATTCAGTTTAATTAAATCTTGCATTATCCGTGCATGTTTTATGTAGTTTTTAATTATAATATTTTAGTTTAAATTGAATGTTGAGAGAATAAGGTTTTCTAAAGCACATCTTAATCTTTTTTCAGAGTTTAAGCATTTTTTCTTTAAAAAATGCATGTTTTATTTGAGTATCGTCAGTCAGTGTTGAGTAAAAGATGGAAACAAATATTTCTCACTTCATATTATACTAATAATTAAGTAGACAATCATTGCATACAATAATACGGGCATTTCACTATTATTTAATTTACATGCTTTTCATTACAACAACATATTATCTAGTGACAGAAACCCTTTTAAAGCTTAACAGGACAAGGGATATTAATACCTATTCAAAATTACTAGAACAAGTATTGTCAGTTCTGTAACAAATATATCTGTTAATCTCGTTGTTACATACTATTAACTCTTTTCCGTTTTTTCTCAAGAGGGTATTTATATAAAGTACTACTGTCTAAGTAAATGGTGTAAAATAGTATATAGATAGTACGAACTATATTATAGTTCTGATAGTTTACTGTAAAACTTTCTTGGGAATAATTCTGATATTTTCGAATAAATATCTACAGATATTTTGTTTGCTTCTAGATTTTAAAAGCCCATGTGTTGAAATGCGGGTCATAAACTTGCACTTTTATAGACTGTAAATCTGCCAAATGGTCGTGTTTATTTCTTTTCAGTCGAGCATTTATGCTCAGAGGAAAAACAAACTTTTATAAGAGTGATAAACGGAGAAAGAGTTCTATGTTTCATAGCTCGTTTGAATTTCTTTTTGAACTGAACAAAAGACAAGATGTTACCCTGCAGAAGATAAAACACATCCTTTATAACTATCAAGAAAAAAAAAGTTACGGCGAAGAAAAAACAGGAATGAAGCATCTGTACTTTAACCGAAAAATTCCTTGAGGGAAAAAATCCTTCTCAATTGCCTTTTCCACAAAATGGATGAGAAAGTCACCTGGGCCGGTAACCCAATTTCCAATCTTTTAAACCAAGCCAACATGAGTACTTTCAGCAGCAACATATTCAATGTGCATTATCTTTTCTACATGGCACATCTTCTGTGTCACAATGATATGCAGAAAATACCACATATTGTATAGAAGAGCTTGCAACCACGTACTGACATTGCAACCACGATAGAAGCCATTCACTTGTCTGTAAGGTCTCCGAGAATGTCGTAACGAGCAACAACAGTGCATGATTTAATGTGCATCAGCCTCAATAAATGACATATCTTCTGTGTCACAAGCAATCACTATGATACTGCAGAAAATACCACGTATTGTATAGAGGAGCTAACTCCATGTATACTGCCATTGCAACCACGTTAGAAGCCATTAACTTATCTGTAAGGTTTACGAGAATGTCGTAATGCAGTGCTTCTCAAACTTTCAATACTTGCGACCCAATTTTCAATCATAATTTTCATCGCGCCCCCCTCCATAAAATAACAATGTATCGATTTAAAAAATAACGCACTAAAAGCTATATGCTAAAGCTACAATATGACTTTAATTATAAACCGTACAAATTATTAATTAATTATAAACCGTACAAATTATTAAGATAAGGATTAAATTTTGTGTATAATTTTGTATATGGCAAGCCCATGGGAGTCACTAGTAATTATTAATCTTGTTCTTAACATAGTATTAATAGAATAATTATATCAAATACATTATGCAGTGAAAATGCATTTATAAGTGTATTATATCAATGTAAATGCGTATTTTACTTTTTTATTATGTCAGTATGTATTTTGTGTTTTCCTTCCTTTCAGTTAATTTGCAATTTTTCAAATCTTTTATTTTTGACTATTTGATATTCTCGCTCCCCCTTGTAAGGTTATCACGCCCCCAAGGGGGTGCGCACCACAGTTTGAGAAACATTGTCGTAATGGCTTTATGGGTTACGTTTCGTCATAAATATCAATAGTGCTCTCAATAGCCCCTTGTTTTATACAATGATGATTGTGCAGTAGAAATAATGCACATCACACACACACACGCACGCACATATGACACTGAAATTAAAGTTGAAGTTAAAATTTTAAAATTTAGTCATTTTCATACGGTATAAAAGAGCTCGATGAGAAGTTTTAGACGCTTAAATTATGCTTAAGTGTGTTTCATTTTTTATTGAAAAATAGAGCAGCTTTTGGTATTCATAACGTTTTCTTAATATCTCTAACTACAATTCAAACCTTTACTCGCACCTGAAGTAAAAGCACAGAAACTAAAGTTTTTCTACTTGTCTGTATTGATTATCCAATATTATTTTATATTTCTTAGGAATCATTTTTGAATAATTATATAAAAAATATAGAAAATTTGAAAAAAAAAATTGGTTGTGTTTGTTCTAAAATTAGTTTTAATATTTTGCCAAAACAGGCAGCTAACGAGTTCATATTCAACTATGTATAATTTTTCATAGTTGAAAATATAAGCAGTAAATATGTTTAATGAAACGAAAACCAGAATAATTACACTTTATTACAATTTTTTTTTATGTATTTGATCAAGAACGATAACATGAAATCGTCAAACCACGCAGACGGTTGCTGTATTGGAATAATATCATACACGAAAATATATGCTTCTATTATTTAAAAGTAGAAAAAGAGTGTACATAAAGTAATTAAAGCAAAATTTAGTTCCTCTCAATGGAAGTATTTTTATTAGAAATTTTAATGTGCATGTGATAATAAATTCGCGTTAAAATGTTTTGATGTTCTTAGAGAACACTGAAATAATTGTTTATCAGAAGATCAAATTATACTAGAAAATTTCGATAATTTTAACTTCATTACTGAAAAACTTATTAATCATTTTGTTTCGTAAATGATTATAATAATTAATCAGCTATCATGTTGAAAACAAGCACTAAAAGTGGAATATAAGCATGTTATTTAATGCATCTGCTAGCACTTTACAAGAAACATTATTATTTTATGAACACAGCATTTGCATTTATTTCTTAATCTAAGTACAAATATTATTTGGTAAATAATTATTTAAAATGTCATTCGATTTCCAGCATTATCATTAACTTTATTACACACACAACGGGCTCAATTCCTATGATGTCATTTAGTCCCATGATAACTGCAAACACATGTTTTCAGCGAATCAGTTCATAAATTCCTCTGACGTCATAGTCACATGATAAATGCAATCACGTGTTGGTACCAAATAGCCCATGAGCTTCCCTGTCGCCAAATTTTGTTTCTTACGGTAAACTTTCTTTTAAAAAGTATATACCGTAAAATCTGGCGTATAACGCGCCCTTTTAATACACACACAAAAAAGATGGAAATTTATGGGTGCGCGTTATACGCCGGGTATAAAAATGAGAGCTATAAATTTTTTTAAAAAAATGAACTTACAAAAAATTAGACTTCTACAAATATTGAAACCCTGTTTATTTAAAAGAAATTAAATACCTTATGAACTTAAATAGTTAAGAAGTATACATTTTTTTCAAAAGCTCGGAATAATATCTCGAATAAATGACTTCAAAACACATGTTTATTGCATACATTGTAAGGACAAGCCCTTCTCCTAGATTATCAGCGTGAGCTAGAGGTGTAGGAATAAATGAAGAAGCTGCCATAATCTTAATATTACTTTATTAAGATCTTGACTTAAACCAATAACAGATTAGATAATATTATGATATGTGAGAGAATCTACGGTGGCTAAACACACAATATATAATACCGAAATAACGTAACCCGGACCACTATCAATAACTAACTCGCCTAAGCTCAATTTCAATGCGAACACAGATCCGAATATTTCAATGGTCACTCCTACCTTAATGTCCATCGAAGCCTCAATCTATCTGATCCTAGCTGAAATTGCGGTTCACTGGCGTGCAATTGTATGCATCTTGACTAAGGGCTCTCTGTCACGGGTAACTTCTCTTGACTGTCACTTAACTTCTCGAAATACTTTTCACACTTGCAACACGAACTAACATAACACTCCCCAAATGCCACCTAGCTTACTCTAAACTTCTGTTATTTAATTGCTTCCTAATTTGCATCTTTCCTTCACGTTTTACTTCTCGGGTTGGTTGGAAAATAATTGCCACATTTATTCTGGCCCCAAAGACCCCAAAAGGACATGTTCATGAAAAAACGCGTGAGGCCGTCATAACATACATTTCAGGTTTTTTGTTAAAAAAAAGGGGGCGCTATACTACGAATGTGCCTAAAAATTTAAAAATGCAGTTTGAAAGTATAGGTGCCCGATATGCACCATTGCGCGTTATATACCGGATTTTACGGTACTTGTCAGCAATTATAACGAACACAGGTGAAAAAAGTATGCTTGATTTAAAAATCCACGTATAATATTTGATATTTTATTTAAATTA
>BMAV01022913.1:87593-108070 GCA_019973955.1 Trichonephila inaurata madagascariensis
CAGACCAAAATGATGCCTTTCATGCTTTATATCATTCTACATGTAACATAAAGGAAATATGTTATTAAATGTGTATATAATAGAAAAAGAACATTTTTATGATTTCGATATAAATTTCATTCTTTGCCTGAAAATTTAGGGAATATGAAAGCCATTTTAACAGTAAGAAAATTTTACGGTTTGATGATATCCGCCTGAAATTATGAAGTGATTTTTTTCTTTTTGAATCCTTATGCTTTGCAGCATAAAAACTTCATAACTAAGGAGCTTTTCAATAATGTTCTAAATAAAAATTGCTACATTAAACTATAATTTACAAAAATAAATATTTGATTTAGAAAAAAAATGAGAACAAATGAACAAATATAATATTGAAGCAATTTATTTAATGTTCGTTAAACTTAATTTTACACACATAAAAATATGTATTTTTTAAAACCTATCAAATTCTTCATAAATTTTTCTTTCCATCGCCTTTTAAAAATTGTTCCCCTTCTTATGATTAAATGTAATTTGTATTATATTATGAAGAAAAAAGTTTGTTTTTTGTAAATTAATATCTCTAAACCTTTTCCATCAACTTATTGTTTCACATTTATTAATGCTAAAAAGATTACCTTTCAAAATATATTTGATGTAATTTAATTTCTGTTATTATTTCATCAGAATCCCATTTCCAAAAAAGTAGGATAAAACTATTAGTTTCTAAAAGCATTATCAAATTTATATATATATATATCGATTATTAGAAAACTTTTATAAACTTAAATTTACTATATTCATCAAAATTTAATTTCTTACATGCTGAAGGTTTCTACAAATGGTTTTGAAATCAGCAACAAATAGAAAAATAATAGTAAAATAAAAAAAAAATATTGAAATGCGATGAGTTTTTAACAAGTTGAACAGAAAAAAAAGGGATGTCGTTCAAAAAAGAGGAAGACAAGAATGAGTGTTCAAATAAGCAATGTGATTACTAAGGTCCTTAACATGTGCGAAAAAAAATGTTTAGTTGCTAGTATTTAACAGTAGTTTGTGAGACCACCTTCACTGGGGATACAGACCCTTAAGCGACGACTCATATCTGCAAGCAGGTAGACAATTGAACTTTGTGAGATCCGTACCCATTTTCGAAGAAGACATGTTGGGAAGTCATAATCGTTTCGGGAATAATTGCACGGAACAGAAAAACATCTTCAAGTGTTTTCCAGACAGGCTATACAGTTTTCAAATCGGGTGAAAGGCCTGGCCATTTTTCACATTCAATATATATTGGTTGATAACGCGAGCTGTACATACTCTTGATTATATAGCTCAGTATACTGTTGCTTTAGGGTTTATACACATGGCACCAGGACTTATGTCTGCCAGATAGGAATGGAGATACGGGTATAGAAGATTACATCCCATATAAATAACTACTGCAAATGAATCCTTGCCCAAACCATAACACCAGCACCACTGTAGCTGGAGCTTTCAGTTATATTGTGAGCTTGAGAATGAGATCTTGGAATTCTCCGGATCGTATTGTTCGGGAGTTGTTTACACAGAATCGGGACTCATCTGGGGAACAATACATTGGCCCATTAAGGTGTTGTCCAATGGATTTAATTCAGTGCCTGTTGTAATCAAGCTCGTCTTTGAGATGACGTCAGAGGTACTCTAACCTTAATTGATGGTCTTTTAGAATACAGATGAATTCTATGTAGCTGTTTACAAATATTATATCGAGATATCTCTATTTCTGATAACGTAACAATGCTCGGAGGAAGTTGAAAGGATTGAACTCATCCAATAACACTACGTTTGCAGACACAGATAACGGTCCTTGCGTGTGGTACTAACCATAGGACATTCACTACCAGATCTTCGTGACATTGTATGTTCATTTTGTTAGAGTATCTACATACGGCTGATGATTAAATGACTCTAGCTGTCTCCGATAGTCGTTCCCTAGAATATATCTATCCGAATGCATTCCAGCGCTATGTTTTCATTAATATGTCGTCAACGACTCACTTTTAAAAAATTGGAATAAAAAAATGAAGAAATGATTACCAAACAAATGTAACATCTTATGAAACGAAAGGAATAGCTACTGAAAAGTAAAACTTTTTTAAATATTATTACAGAGCCTTTTGAGGGGTTATACAAATCTTTTACTGCGGGACTGCTTTCACATTTCACTGAAAGTTACATATGCATATTTTGTCATTATGACCTTTTTTATACTTGATATTATGTTAAATTTACTGTTTGTCGCTTATTTTTTGAGACAATGTATGTAAAAGTTTATTTCAAATGTATCAAATAGTATGCTTGAAAGTAGATAAACACTTTAAATTTAACTATCAATTTCTAGTTTGTACTATAGTACTAAATACATTTAATATGCTTTATTTTAGCTATAATGTTTTAATGCAACAATTAATTACATAACATTATCAATCTACTTATATAATAGCATTTCATTACTGTCAACACACTCGCATTAAAGCGAAACGTAACAATAATGCGGATAACTGAGGGTTGTATCACTGATGCTAAACCAGTGTATGCAGAGTGTTGTCTGTTCCGTTGCATTGATCTATCGATGGCTTAAATAAACGTGATGTAATACATGACAATTTTGGGACTCAAGAGGTTTAGTCAGCTCCTTACTGTATTAATGGATGCTGTGAGAGATATACGTACCTTGGTGATTACGGAGTTGTTAAGTATTTAGAATCATTCATAGCAGGTCTATATAATAAAATTATAATAGTATTAAGGTATCCACAACTACGTTGGGAACCGTGATTTTGCAAAAGCGTATAAATGGATAATATTTATGATATTTAGTGTCACTTAGGTTAGAAAATGTACATAAAATTGTTTTAAGAATAGTATTACAATAAAAATTTATTTAAGTACAATATTTTGACAGAAAATGAACATAGAATGCCCAGTTTTCAAAATATTCTCCTTTTGTGAAAAATGCTTCTATTATAATAATATTTTGCCTGTATATAGCTCAGATCTCTGCACAGAGGCTCAACTAGGATATTTGAAACATATAACTTAGAAGTGGGTTTATCCATGTTTTACGACAACAGAGGGGAGAAATTTTAAGAAAAAAACGCCGATAATTATTTAAATGGCTGTAACTCTGAAAATAATGTGAATTTTTCAAAAATCATAGTTGAGCTTTTATGCAGAGCTCTGAGCTATATACAGGCTAAAAATTATTATTATAGAAGCACTTTTCACAAAAAGAGAACATTTTGAAAAAAGGTTATTCTTTAATTTTTTTGCCAAAATATTCTATTTAAATAAATTTTTTTGTCAAAAAATGTCCTTAAAACTATTTTATACATGTATTCTAATCTAAGTGACACTAAATATCATGAAAATTATCCATTTATGCGCCTTTTTAAAATCACAGTTCCGTACGTAGTCGGATACCTTAAAGTAATGCTGGTTATAAAGTACCAGCAATGTGAATGAATTTTGTGATGTTATTGAATTAAGGTATACGATTGAGTTCGGAACATTAATTTTGAAAAGGAATATAAATTAATTTTTTTTATAAATTAAAACAGATTTAAGAAGAAAGATGTATAATAATCAAAGTTAATAAAATACAATTTTTTTTTTTGAAAAAAGATAAAAAAATATAACGTATTTTCAAAACATTTCCTTTCTTAGAAAATTTTTCCTTAATCATAATATTTAGTCTATATATTGCTCGGACTCTCTATGTTCAGAACCTGAACTAGGATTTTATAAATATATAATTTAGAAGTGGAGTCATTCATATTTTATTGCATCAGCATAGAGGAATTTTATCAAAGAATACTGAATATCATTTCAATTCTGAAATTAATGTTAATTTTTTAAAAATCGTAATTTAGGATCTGTGAAAAAGATTTTAGCTATATATAAGCAAAATATTAATATTATAGAAACATTTTTAAAACAATGAGAATGTTTTGAAAGTAGGTCATTAATTCTTCCTACTTTGCCAAAAAAGACATGTAAATAATTTTTTTTAATAATATTCTATTCAAAGCATTTATAAGTATATTCTAATTCAGATGTGACACTAAATATATAAAAAAAACATATTTCATTTATGAAACGTTCTTTCAAAGTCATTGTTCCGTACATAATTGAATGCCTGAAATATAGCAATAGGTTTGATTAATTAAGAATAAAATACAGTAAACTTCTAAACAGCATTCATTACTATGCCCATACACATAAATAATGTGTAAAAAAGTATCTCTCACCGTTTCTTTTAAGAATTGTTACTATGTTTATGTTTGTTAAAGGGCCTGTTTTTCATTTTAACAAGAAAAGTCATTAACAAAATTATTTAAATTAAAAAGAAACACTGCGTTTATATAAACAAATAAATTTATTTACGAGTAGTATTTTTAAATAAACTTAAAATTATTTACATATATAGTACACTATTGCTATGAAAGTAAAAACTTCCATTTAAAAAAAATTCTTCAGAATTTTCATGAATTCAAAAGAATTTATAAATACATTATATATTTTATGATACACTGGAATCTAACCACATGATTCACTAATCTAAAATGTAATTTAGTAAAAAACAAGGGCTTGAATCAAGTTTCCTTTGACGATATAAGTAATTTACACAAGATTAATAAAATAAAATAAATAAATGATATGTGAAATTACTTAATTTCGAAATGTTACAAAAAATTAACAAAATTTGGATTGATAGAGCATAATAAGAAACAAAACCAATGAATTCAATAATATGCTAACTTATCTAAAATCATGTTCTTGAATGTATTATAGTTTATTAATCAAACACAGCTGTATAAAGCATTTAATTAATAGTAATATTTCTTGAAAGTCAAGTGTATTATTTATAGATATATTTGACCATTTCTGAATCGAAGTTTCATCGTTAATATAAACGGTGGTAATCTTAATTCTAATATAGAAGAATGAATTATAAATGTTTTTAAATACTGTCTGATAAAATTCACAGTAATATCATTTATTAAACTTCAAATTATTGGATATGTGTGCTGTATATGAAATACCATCTATTAAGTTTAAAAACTTTACAGTATATCCAGAATTTATATATATATATATATATATATATATATATATATATATATATATATATATATATATATTGAAAATGATTGAAGTATTGTTTTTTAAAATGATGCTATCAAGAATACTTGCAACCATGCCTAAGATTACCGGGTATATTTTATTAATATTTGAAATAACAATTCATTGGGATATATAAATTTTATTTAATACATATGATATTTCTAATTTTTGGTCTTAAATAGTTTTCGACTATATTTATTTAATGTATACGAAATTCCACCTGCTTGTTTGTATATATCAAAGCTACAGATTAAATACAGAATTTCAATTTTTAGGGTAACATTCATACTTAAAAACATGAAAAATTTTTGACAAAAACAAAAAGCTTCTGTCTTGTTTTACGACATGAATGAACTCTTATTTTTATTATTATTTAACTGATGGTAAATATTTACTTAATTTAAACGTGTATTGCAGCGTAAACAAGTCAACAATCTGAAATTATTCGTACGCCAGTTAAACTAATAAATAAATTTATTATCAAAATATAAGTTTTTTTTTTAAAATTAATGCATTTAATTTGACTTATTAAACGTTGCTAAAAAGTAAGTGAACATGTGCTTGAAACTTTGTTATGAAAAGTTATATCAATAATTTTATTTTCTGATGCTGTGTTTTTCTACCGAACTGAAATTCCATATACATTTTCTGATATGGTAAATTGAGACAGTTAAATGTTAACACCTTACTTATATGTAACGACCTTATTTTAAAAAAAAATATAAAAAATATAACTGACACAACGACATAATATATGGCGTAATAGAATATATATAAAATTAAGGCTTGAATGTATTCTTAAAGAATATTTGTGCATTATATTTATTTCATTATTATTCGTATTTGAAAAAAAAATATTTTCGTTTAGTAAGCATTCTTTGCAAAAACACAATGTGGACATAAAGAGGAAAAAAAAATGCTATCATTTGTTTCACAAAAATTCAGAAGTGTTGTTTTTCACTAATTCTATATTTTGTTTTATATATTAGATTTATGATTAAAGCATTAACTAATTTTACAGTATGCTTCTTTTTGGATAATTCCATATCTTAACTCATTTACATTGCGTTTCAGGGGAAACATAATGCAAATGAGGGAAGATACGGAAGATAAAAAGTGTCTTACTGCATTTAAAAGGAACACATTATACCGAAAAAAAAATTTTTTCTCGTACATCTGTCTTTAATTTTATTTTTATTTCACATCTTTAAAAAAGAGGTACCGTGGTAATTAAATGATAACCAGTTTCTGTCTGAAGTAAAATTTTGTGTTTCAAACAGTAAATCATGAAAGAGTGTTTCTTAGAATTCAATGAAATAAAAATGGTTTTTTGTTTATATATACTCTCCTTTTCTATTTAAAAAGGAAAATAGCATTTTTTTATTATTAAAGTAAATGAAATTTTAATAAGATACAATTCAATATTCTTATTTTAATGCACTTAATATCTTTTATTAAACATTAGAATAATAATTTTAAATAATGAAAGATTATTGTACATACTATAAATGGATTTATTTTCTTTACAACTCGTCTTGTCACTGTATTTCCCCACGTATGTAAATTTAATGCATTTTTTATGCAAAAACATTTTAATCCGGAACTCAAGTAAATAAATTTGATGAGTTCAAGGCATCCTCAAGATAGTAAAATTGAATTGAAACAATTGTATAAAAAAAGAATTTTGTGAATATTTATTTTATATCTCATGTACACACATAATTCAAAATTTCCCTGTGATCTAACTGTACATCCAAGTTCGGGGATGAAAAATAAACCCTCCTATAGAGCCATTAGTTTGTTTAATTTTTTAAAAAAAATTACTTGAATTACAATAGACTGGATATATAATTGTGTTTATATATTTTTTAAAAAATGTTTCAGATGGGTAATTAAATTTTACATTCAAATTCGATGTCTACTTATAAATACCATTACAATGAATAGATTGTAAAATATTTTCAATTAATTCTTTCATTTAGGAAAAAAAACAATGAAAATAAATTTTTAATCTACCACCTATTCTTTTAAGTTTACTGATGTATGGACCGCTAATATCTGATCCAAAATCGGAAACAAATTCAATATTCTCCCGAAAGAGTTTTCTAACTTGGGAGAGCTTTTCTAGAATATTCCATATTGCTTACATATTATAATCTGTTTAATTGTTCAACTCCGAGTACAGTAAATAAGAAATGACTTATTCATTAAATATACAGCAATACAAAGAGATTGTATAAAAATCAGAAAAAAATAAAATAAAGGCCTTTATTTTATTATTTCTTCGTCCTATTTATAAAAACAAGAAGTGATTAACTAAAATTACGCTAATTATTTTTTTCGTCCATTGTTTTTAAAAAGGATTAGGAATATTTATATATTTTAGCTTCATAAATTGAATTTAATGCCTTGTCTCCTATTCACAAATTAGTTAAGTCGAAAAACGAATTGATTTGTAAACCCAATTCGTATTTTTTGACACAAAAACAACAATAGTGGTATTTACAGACTGATGATTTAAATGTTTTAAATTACCTTACTTTCCTAAATTCAAAGATTATTCACGTCCTTTCTAGGAAGACACTTTCACAGCGAATTTCAAATGGAACGCACTGTAAATCTTCTTTCTTCTTTTTAAACTTTTTTCCTTGAATGATTTCAATTTATTTCGTTTACTGAAAATAAACTTACGGTTCTTGGATCTTCATGACACATGCCCTTAAAAAATATTATTTGTTCGGCTCTGTGATTACTTTTCAAATAATAGTGAGGCTAGAATCAATTTAACGGAAGAAAACGTTCAAATCCTTGAATTCCTTTGCTGTCCCAGAGAGAAAAAAAAAGGAGAGATTATGGTTTAACTTTCATTTAAAGCTAAATAAAACATTTTCCGAATTTTATTTGTTGACAGATGAATTGAGAAATATTTATCTACTTTTCCCAATTTTATATGAGTGTGTACCTTTCTGAAAGAAATTTGTAAATCACTTTTTCTCCTTTTTAAATAATTATATTTTTTAAAAAACAAAACATCACTTAACTTCTTTAACTTAGACAGATTGTTTTTGGAATTTTTAACGAATCTGAAGTAAAAAAAAAATACTTAATAAACAAATAATTCATTTTGGGAAATACAATGTTATTCATATATTTACATATATCGTAAAAACCAGTGTGTATCATGCACCTATACTTTCAAGCTGCATTTTTTCAAGTTTAGTCATACTCGCGGTATAACGCGCATCCACTTTTTTAAGAAGAAACCTGAAATATACGTGAGCAATTCTATTATGTTTTTTGTAGGTATTATTCCAAACTTTAGAGAAATAGAGTACCATTACCATTAAGTTTATAACAAATGTTATTTCTTTTAAATAAACAGTAGTTCAATATATATATATGTCTAATTCTTTCTATGTTCATCTCTTTTCTTTACTAGTAAAGTTCTCATTTTTATATTCGGCGTATAACGCACAGCAGTAAATTTAGATCTAATTTTCGTGTTCTAAGTGTGCGTTATACGCCGGATTTTAATTTGCATATACTTGTAATGAGAAGTATAAAATTACAAAGATTAAACTTTTAAATTAACATTTTTCCAATCAAGACTAAGAATGTGTCGTTGACAAAAATAAAAACTTCATTTCCCATATTTTGTTCAAACAGAATCAGGCCTTTATGAAAACTTGGTTACTTTTTCTTAACTATCAGAAATCCATACAAATCACAATTCCTTTCAGCATAGTGTTCTATTGCAAAAAAACAAAAAAATTTCGCAATGGACAATGATTGATTAATACATCTACCAAATTGATTGATGAAACGTTTTTTACTGTTTTCATCATTCTTCTATATTTCAATTATTTGCTGATATCAAATTTTGCCCTTGAAGTCAATCACTAAAATAAGATTAAGCATTACAAATAATTACCTTACAACTCACTTAATCCATACAAATGAAGCACTTCATGTAATTATTAACACAAGGTTATTATATACCATGATTTTATTTCATAGACTATTAATGGCAATATTTTTCAAAAAAAAAAAATGAGATTTCTTAGATAATATTAAACTTTTATTTATTCTTTATGCAAAATTCATTCATATAGTTTAAAAGATATACCATTGTAGCAATTATTGTACCATTATGGAATCATTATCAAGCGGGTCATCTTTTAAAATAACTTACCTAGGGTAGAATCAATGCTTTTATTTTTATCGAAAATCAAAGTTAGGTGACATCATTTTTTTCAAACAGACATAAACTATGCTGACTTTAACAAAACTAGCGAAGTTTTTTTCTCGATTTGTGACTGATTTGTCTCGATTTGTGCTCGGCTAAGCAGGATCAAGTTAGTAAAAATGCCACGGCTAAATTATGGAGTTTAGGGTAACAGTACCTAATTATGTGATTGAGGGGTCAACAGAGGGTTTTTAAATGAAGATTCTTAGAAAATTAAAAAAAAAAAAATGACTGTGAGTGATATGGATAGAAAAGACATATGTTGTACCATTTTGGAAATTTAACACAATGGGTCATCTTTTGAATAGCTTGCCTAAGGTAGCGTGCAATATTTATCTCTTTATGGAGAGTCAAAATTAGGTGACACCAGTTTTTCAAATTGATTCGAGCAAAATTCATTTTTTTTTAAAAACTTCAGCAAATAACTGTATGATTTTTGACTGTGATTAATAGCAGGATTTTGTGTTATCACGTGAGTGGGGAAATCACTTCAACATTGAGAAATTTATGGTCATTGTACCTAATAATGTGATAGAGGGTGTTAATTTTAACACATTTTCAAAAATTACTTAACCAAGTTTTATATTGAATTTTTATTTTTATTTTTTTCAAAACCAATATGTCTCCCTTTTCAGCTCTTTACCGCTTGACATTATATAAGTTTCAGAACATCTTGTATATGCAGTTACATTTGTAAACTCATGCAACAAATAAAGTGTATGGAAATTATTTATATATCTTACGTTTTCCAAATATTAACACAACTTTCACGATATGTATTCTGCAAGCCAGAGATATGTAAAGAAATTTAAATTTTCACAAATTACTTTTCATGAAATGAGTTCAATACACATTAACCGTCAACTTTTCTAAGGGTTTTACTGAAACCGTTGAAACTTTGGGATACCCCGTGGACTGGGGATATCATCTCTTCATCCTCTACGCCACCATAGTTTGAGGGGATAAAAAAAGATTGACCACCAAACGCTTCCATAATAAAATTAGTTTATTATGATCTATTATATTCAGAAAAACAACACTAGTCTAGGAGGCTTATGATCAGGAGTGATGAGACTTAAATTGTCATTCTAACAAATAGCGCAATAAACTACAGAATCTTTATTTATGTATGATTTCATAACTTACTAGAATTTGCTCTAGTCTTAAAGCTTAATTTAAATTATCTTACAGCTATGCCACGATGAACAGCTACCGTTCTTATATCGTCAATCTAATTCTTGATCCTACTTGATCCGGCAAATGGATAATCTTCCCGCTTAGAACTTCATGTACAACTCTTCTAGCACTCTCCTTGAGAGAGAGAACTTCACTGGCACTATTAGAGCTTCTCCTTAGAACTCATTATCAGAATTCTGGAAACTCCACGCGAATACTAAAGCTCTAAAACATATACACTTCCTAATCTACATAATTGCGTTCTCTTCTTGGGTTGGTTGGAAAGAATTGCCATTCTGGCCCCAAAGTTTTCGCAAGAGGTTTATTAACAGAAGTCACAATAAAGCCCCGTTACAACTATTAGCTCAACCATTCAAAATTTTCATCTTAATCTGCTATTTTGTTGGAATAAACCATCTCAAAGTATAGAAATCAAACATAAGTAACATACAATTGTATTTTGAAAGGTTGTTTAGGTATATCTCATTCTGTTTAGAAATGTTTCATTCCCTTCTGCTTATATGACATTTCGGACCACTTATCATGATTACATTATATGTTTAATAGTGCAGAAAAATATTATCCGAGGAATACAAGGTGTGGCTATTAAATAAAGAGATATGGGCTATAAAATCTTTAATTTTGATTTCATACAAATTTACTTATTATTACCTTCAAGATACATCCCTCCTCTATCCCTATAACACCCCATGCGTGTGAATCTCCCTTATAGTTCGAAACAATGCTGGAAATCTTCTTGTGTCAGCTCCTTTTTGACGCGTGCCACTTTATTTTTAACATTTCTTCAACGGACTGAAATTTCATTCTTTTAAAAGCAGTGTTCACTTTAGAAAACAGACAGAACTTGCATGGAGCAAGACTAAACGAATAAAACTAATAGTCCAACACTGGGATGATGTACTTCTAGAAACGCTTTGACAGACAACGCGGAATGAGCCTGCCTATTTTCACTCATTCTCTGACGGAGTTAGGAAAAAACGTAAAAGTGTGTAGTAATGATGATTAATAGTTTAACCTTTAGGAGCCCAATGAAGGTACCATGAATATTGAAAACACAATCATCATGGCTAGGAAATATGATTTTGCTTATTCGAACCTTTTTGGCTGTCGGTAGATCAGATCGTCCAATGCATAGAATGGCGCTTCGTTTCAGAATCATAAGCAAAATAACACGATAATTCACAAGTTATTATCTTTTTCAATAATTTTGGGATATTTTAAATAAAATTCAAAGTGTCAGTACAAACATTTTTGCGAGCTTCATGTTGTTCAAACGTGTGAATTTTCAGCCCATATTTTTTGTAAATCAAATTTGTAATGAAAAATTTGCCGTACGGATTCTTTCTCAATCCCTACAGTCTCAACAATCGCCCGAATACTTAATCGATGGTTAAATCGAACGAGATAACTGATTTTTTTCAATATTGCAATCCGTTTTTGACTCGGAAGGATGACTCGGGCAGGAATCATCTTCAAAATCTTTCTAATATTTTTAAAACACTTAAACCTCAAAAAAAACACGTGCGCATGATAAAACTTCCTTGTAATGCTCTACTTCTTTTAATAAATTATAAGTTTCAGTAGTGATGTTTCAAAGTTTCAAGTGAAATTTCTCAATAATCCTTTGCTCTATAGCTACACTCATCATTTTTCCGGCGAAAAAAACAAACAAACAAACAAAATACTCTAAGGAGAATGATGATTACGGCTATAAATATTTTTGTTTACAGAAAAACACAAGAGTATCTGTGTTCGAAAGAAAAGGCTCCAGGTTTAATAACAATAGATCGCTGAGCTTTTTTTTTTTGCATACTTACTTATTTTGTAGCAGTGTCAGCCTCGTTATTTAATAGCCACACCTTATATATCATTGAGGTTATCAAGTAGCATTCTTCACGCGTAATACACGGTGTAAAACAGAAGAAAGAGGTTAAAAATTATACGTTCGGGGATAAAATTGTAAAAATCCATTATTTTTAAAAACACTGCACAGTAAGCTTTGAAAGGTTAGATTACTAGCTTAAAATTGTTATCTATGCAATAGCAACATCAACAACAATTATATCGCTAAATACATATAAAACTTAAATTCTAAGTTTTAATACATTTTTATAATTATCAAGCATCCACACTATTAAAATTACGGTTTTTTAAGAAAACAAATTGCGTTTTTCGTTTTTTTTTCCCTTTTTGCGAGAAATATTTAAGCATTATTTTTGTTACATTTTTGTTTCAAAATTATCGTTGTTTGCAATCAATATATGAAGTTTGAAGGCACTGACTTAAAAATGAAGACCGAAAAAAATTAAAACTTTAACAAATTTCGCAATTTTTGCAATAGCCATGGGTTTGGCAGCGTAAACCTGTTTGGCGCCAAAGGAGCAACTTTTCCTCTGTCCACTCCACGCTTTGTGACGTCTCACGCGTCCTTTCTCTAACATAACCTCTGTGTTCTTTGATGGCCACGATTAATGGCAAATCTTTTCCAACCCAAATCCAAGAACTGAAACGAGGGATAGATGCCAATAAGATAACCTTTAAAAGGACAGAAATTTTAGTAAGCGCGATGGCAATTCAGAGAAAGTTCAGTTAAAAAAAGATAGAAGTGTAAATCGACGGCTTACCTAAGAATCAGAAAAATCTCGCCATTCATCCAAGGTACATACCATTGTACGTCAACCTAGAGGAATATCTGAAGTGGATTGGACCGTTGCTTAGATTTCAAGGTAGGAAGATTATATTCTGAAGGCGAATATATTATTAGGATTGAGAGTAGGCGGATATATAATATAATTATATAGATAAGTGATCGAATTGCGCGATCTGTGTTAATTACGGCTACGTGTTACGGCTCACTTAATATAAGTTTGTTCGATGTATAAGTAATTTAAGTTAAATTCTTAATAAAAGTCATATTAAGAATTCTAAAATGTCTCATCATTTCGAGAATCCCACACCTCTGACTTAAGCTGAAACCTCACGATATGGTCAACGAAGATCGACCATATCACTGCTTGATGAAATGTTACACTAGAAAAGAAGACGCGAATATAAATATTAAAAATCACCAGAATTAGCGAAGTTGAATATCTCTTCCTTTTATTTTAAAGGTCTTTTCAATCCTTTTTTTCCCCCGAAGATTTCGTGGCGTGATCGGTTAGAGAGCTTGATTACTTCCGTTTGTACCTGGTTTGAAAAAACGTCATCGCTTGTCCGTTTTCATAATCTATCAAATTGTTGCCAATGTAACTGTCATTGAAAGTTTCGGCTTGAATCAAGTGCGAGCTGCTAGTGCTTGAGAGAAAGCAATTGAACGTGCAATTTCGAGAGACTGTTTATAACCAAAGAAAAGAGGGTCTTGAAGTTTATATATGTACATTGATAGAAAACGTTACAGTGGCACCAAAGCTGTTGAAATTCATATAACGAAAAAACAAAAATCGTCCAAAAGTAAAATTGCACAAAACAAAAAGCACAAAAATAAAATGGCATTAAAAAGGATCGCAGAAAAACAGGTTTACTATATGTATATTTTAGTCACATATTTAAGCCAAGTCTAAGATTTAAGAAGAATTAAAACAAAATAGTTTTAAAGTATCCGACTACGTTCGGAACCGTGATTTTGCAAAAGCGTTTAAATGGATAATATTTATGATATTTAGTGTCACTTAAATTAGAAAATGTATATAAAATTGTTTTAAGAATAGTATTACAATAAAAAATTATTTAAGTACATTATTTTGACAAAAAATGAACATAGAATGACCCATTTTCAAAATAATCTCCTTTTGTGAAAAATGCTTCTATTATAATAATATTTCGCCTGTATACAGCTCAGACCTCTGTACAGAGGCTCAACTAGAATTTTGGAAATATATAACTTTGAAGTGGGTTTATCCATGTTATACGACAACAGAGGGGAGAAATTTTTTTAAAAAAATGCCAATAATTAATTAAATTGGTATTAACTCTGAAAACAATGTGAATTTTTCAACATTTCTAGTTGAGCCTCTGTAGAGAGATTTGAGCTATATACAGGCAAAATATTATTATAATAGAAGCATTTTTCACAAAAGGAGAACATTTGGAAAAAAAATTATTCTGTTAATTTTTTGCCGAAATATTGTATTTAAATAACTGTTTTTTGTCAAAATGTCCTTAAAACAATTTTATACATATATTCTAATCTAAGTGACACTAAATATGATGAAAATTATCCTTTTATGCGCTTTTTTCAAATCATGGTACCTTAAAGAATGAAAATATATTTTAATTAACTAAGATAAGAACAATTAATTTATCTCTAGAATTCCCTACCAAAAAGGTATTAAATATAATTTTAATTATAACTTTCTTAGATATTAATGTACCTAGGAGTAAAACACCTTTCTCTTAAGTATTTAGTGTGTTATCGATAAATCTTCTTAAATACATATTTTTTAACACTTAATTTTTTTCTGATTTTTGAGAGAAATGATCTACGTATAAAGAAGATTATTGCTAGAAATAAAAAAGCCTAGGTAAATAAAAAATAATAATGTATTAATCCCTTTTCCCTCAAAAACGGTTTTGAGGAAAGCTGCTAAAAACATTTATGTGAAATGAAGATTGATTAGAATAGAGTTAATATTTCATGATGAAATTACTGATGGGATTTCCACTCCTGTGACAACTCGTTAATCATTTTAATTTTATGAAACAAGCTGAAATCTACACATTTCACACCATAATTGGTAAATAATTGGCTACAAAGGGACACATTACTCAGTAGAATAATAATAATGAAGTTTTAATAAATTAATTAATATGAGTAATTAATTTAACTGAAGAAATTTTTTAAAAACTTGCATCAAAGTTAGTTTATAAGAACAAAAATGCATCTTGTAAGCAAATACTTCAAATTTGTTTTCATTTTGTATGCGTGTAAAACGTTTTAATTGGTTCAAGTTTAACTGCTCTTGATAGCTGAAAAAACAAAAGAATTAATTTGAAATTATTGGAAGTTGTTTATGTAATTAATAAAATTAAATATTAATAATGAGAGAGATGAATTTTTAAATTAAAAATTAATGGCATAAATCATAGTAAATGGACAAAAGTTAATGAAATAGAAAAGTATTAGGAACTTCACTTTTTTAACACTCTGTCTATAGAAATATGGAGCTCCCAGTAATTATAAATATAATAATAATAATAATAATATCCGGCAAGATAGCTTCTCGTGGACCAGTGTCTTCCTTTGATGTTTCCTCCACAGTAAACTGTCATTCACCTTCGCGCGTTCTCCCAAGTTTTCTCGTTTATATCTCCAAAGTCTGATTCCAATGAGTCTATCCCTCTCAGTTTTAGTCTTTCACGCTTCCAAATCCCAGTGACTTTGAACGGCAGTATCTTTTTGAGAACATTATCATCAGGCATTCGAATTATATGGGCTATCTAATCCATTCTATTTATTTTTATGTGAATGATGTCAGGTTGCTTATAAATTCTATATAATTCAAAATTGTGTTTTCTTCTCCAGCTATTGTTTTCGTTTACACCTCAAAGTATGCTTTGAAGTACTTTTCTCTCAAAAGATGTTATTCAATTTTCCTCCAGTTTGATTATTGTCCAAGTCTCTGATGCATAAGACAGAACTGGTCTAATAAGAGTTTTATAAATTAAAAAATTTGTGTTCTTGAACGAAAGTTAGATTTTAAAAATCTAATAATAATGATAATAATAATAATTTGCAGTCTTACCTTTTTGAATCATAAATTACCATCACAGAATTATAAGATGAGTTTTCTATCATCTTTGTGAGGGAAAAATGAAAGATAACTGAAATATTTCTTATCATTTGAAAATCCTTTTATATATAATGAAGACTGTAAAATCTGATAGGGTTTTAATGTTCAAAAAATCAATAGTGATAGCCGTGAACCATTTCAAAATGATCTTGGAAATATGCTTCGAGCTGAAAACTGTCCAAAGGAATGATCGATGTTCTGACATCATTACTGGAAAGAAGCCTTCTCTATCGGTGGTTATTTTTTTTTTCTCATCTCGATGTATTCATAATTGTGAATTAAGTATTTACAATGATTATTCTGGAGAGTTTTTTGTTGTTTGTTAAGTAAAAGGTTTTAGAAATTAAATTCACTTTTGAATCGAAGTTATTGGCTTATGAATGGAAAAAAAAACGTATTAGTTGTAACACTGCATGCGGTGACATCTATAGAGCCAACACTTTTAATATTTTGTAGATCTAAGCCCTTTAGTCAAGAAAATTTGTAAAAGGCTTTCCCTTTCGACGATAAGTTGTTGACCTTGACAGGGGAGTTTATTTGAATCACCAATCTACTACGGTCCACAACTAAGCCGGACATGCCTTAAATCAGTGCTCCGTACCTTTTTATCGCCGCGGACCGGTCAACGTTTGTTAATTTTACAGCGGCCCGCTGAGGGGGAGGATGTTCATTATTCATATTTTTAGATTTTGATTTAATAATATTTTAATTTAATTGTATTTAATCGTGACTTCTGAATAAAACATAGCTACACCAAAAAATGAATATAAAGTGATTTAACAAGGAGTATTAAGTGATTTTCATAAAAAGTAGCCCAAACCTAAGAAAAATATTCCACAGTAAATAAAAGAGAAATAATTTAATGTTTCTTGTGCGGACCGGTAGTATTTGATCCACGGACCGGTAACGGTCCGCTGACCGGGGGTTGCGGAACACTGCCTTAGATCAGTGTTCCCCAAACTTTTTATCGCAGTGGACCGGTTAATGTTTGTTAATTTAACCACGGCCTGCTGAGGGAGAGGACATTGATTGTTTATATATGAGACTTTTTTGATTTAATTATTTTTATTTAATTGTATTTAATAGTGATTTCAGAATAAAATATAGCTACACCAAAAAATAAATGTTAAGTGATTTAACAAAGAATATAAAGGGATTTTCATAAAAAGTAGCCTAAAATGGAGGAAAATACACTACAGTAAATTAAAGGAAAATAATTTAATGTTTCTTGTGCGGACCGGTAGTATTTGATTCACGGACCGGTATAGGTCCATGGATCAATTGGCACCGGGCCGTCCCAGGAACATTAAAGCAGTCCCATTTTATATACCTGGGTGCATTTCTCTCGGATTTGTGCAACTTTCCATAGAAATCATTTCCTATTCCTAATAAATCACTTTTTGGTGTAACTGTATTTTATTTTGAAGGGGAATTCAAATACAATTACATTAAAATTATTAAATCAAAGCAATCTAAAATATAAATAATTTTGCGGCCCGCGAGATTCTTTACCCCATAAAAAATTCGACTGTTTTGCACAATATTTTTTGTTTAAAATTTTTTTTTTCGTAAAAAATAAATCCCATAACTGTTATTATTTTATTACTATGCTTCTGTCACTGCGAATCTCTTTTTTTTTCTGAATTGAAATTTAACAAACATAAATCGTGCTCAAACTTAAGGCACGAAAATCTGAAACACCAATTATGAAACGCAAATACACATGCATTGAGATCGATTTGCGAAAACTGAGAGAAAGAGTTGAGAAACAGATATCTCACAAATTAAATAAATTAATCATTATTTAATCATTATTATTATACTATCTATGTTTGTATACATGAAAAACAATGAAAACAATAATAATAAATCAGTCTGTTTTAAATTTTCACTCCAACAAATGTTTGTAATGTGTCCAAATCTAATATAAATATATATATATTTTTATATGCTGCCTGCGGGATTGTAAAGTTTTTCTGAAGTGGCCCGTGAGATCATTTGGGTTGGCGACCCCTGTCCTAGAAAGAGGGGGCTAGCCGCACTTAGTTCGAAGCTAGGAACTTTACTTTTACGGCGTATTGGTGGTGGTGGGGGGGGGGGCCCTCCCCGGGGGGGTGTATGTCTGACTAAAGACGAATGAAGCCGAATGAGCGTTACATTCCGGAGCGTGACGTTCATCCAAGTTCACTCCCCAGCAAATCGCGCCAATAGAAGTTATCACATCAAAAATCAACATCCTACCTTCAGCTGGCCGCAGGTAAAATTATCAAACATTGACAGGTCCGCGATGGTGAAAAGGTTGGGGAACACTGTCTTAGATAACTGAGAGAAATCCCTGTTCGGGCTAGTCGTTAAGGGCTTAACGAGATCTGGAAGTTTTCCCGACCTTGATGACAAACTTATAAAGGCAATATTGATTCAAATTCTAAGTCAATCAACAGGATATGTGGCAGAAAGCTTGAAACAGTTTGTCACCTCTTTGAGAAATTAAGGAAAGCTAGCAACTTACTTACGGATACCTTACAATCTCAGTGAACTAAAAAAAGAAAGTCCCATGTCGTAAAAATAATTAAACTTAGATAGTCAGTTTTATCACATACCTTTTCTGTTCCTTACAAATTTTCTTGAATGGAAAACCTTGAGTTCTACAAAAAGGAAGCCATTTCTTCCAGTTCAAGGCAGCCACATTTTATTAGCAATGAATTGATTAGCTGCCAGAATGAGGGAAGAAGGTCATGCATAATAATTGTAAACACATAATAAAATAATATTTGTTATTTAAGAAAAACTAAAATAAATGTATCATAAATAAATATACGGAATTTAAGTATGGCTCAATATATATATATATAATGCCTATTTTAGTCGGGAATTTATTCGATGAAAAACTGTGTTCAATTTAATTTTTAAGAACTAGTAAATATAGACAAGTAAATATTTGGTACTATAAATGCCAGTTTTTTTATCAGCTTTCTGATTTATTTAGGTATGATCTCGTTTCAGACTACTGCAAAGATTGGAGACTTTGAAATTTAATTTTATTAAACGCATATTTATTTCCTTATATCCGTTATTAATAACAACGATAATTTACCATCGAATCTACATTTTCTTGCCTTTAACTTACCAACTGAATTATTGACACTCGGAAAAACAGTTTGAAAACTGTTTAAACTTCCAGTATTCATAATCAATTCCCGTCGGAATTCAAGTAAAAGTTAGCACCTTTTTCACCAAACATTTGAAGCGGAATGAAAAATATTTTTCGCTTGGCAGTGATCGTCTATTTACGTATAACTGGAGATGGAAAAAAGTTGAATATGAGTTCAAAAAATACATTCAATGAAAGTAAAAAGCCTGAATCTATATTTTTTTCTTAAATCACTATGAAAGGAATTGAAACTAGGAAAAGCACTCCAATACCTATTCAAAGAATTCTAAAAGTCTTTAATATTCAATAGAGAGCGTATTAAAATAATGTTGATATTCTGGAACCAAAACTATTTTTCCTTTTAAAACATTTCTTTTTCGGAAAATGTATTTGGTTTATTGAGAATGAATAGTTTTGATATTTTTCTTTCTTCATTCACTAATATATTCCATTTATTTTAACTTCAGATTATTTTGGTAGGCGAAAAGTTAAAGCCGACTCCTTTATAAACGAAGTAATGCGTGTGTTAAATGATAATCCAACAACAAATAACAAAAATAATATCATTTTCACAAATTTCATTCAAATCAATATTAATAAAAAAAAACAAATAAAAACATTGAATCGTAAATATCAAATAATATTTTTTTTTTCTCAAATAGTTTTTTTAAACCTTTCTATGCGTAATATTTTACCATACTATTTCAAATTATCGAATATAGTATTTTGATTTAACTATATTTTACCATCTATAACTTCTACGTTTTAGTAAAAGTTTAATTTTGTGCACGCTAATACATACCTTTCTTGATTTGTTTCATTCCTGAACTTTTCATACAAGTATCTTACGGGGATAAATTTTGTATGCTTTTTATCCCTTGATAGGGCCATTATTTTCTGGTTAAATCACTAAACAATTTTTTATTGAGATTTATATATAAAAAAA
>BMAV01022913.1:108930-146115 GCA_019973955.1 Trichonephila inaurata madagascariensis
CCTCCCTGCTTTTTAAAATAATGTTACTTATCCGCAAATTTACTTTAAAAGATAAATCGAGTTTAAATATTTTAATTTAAAATTCTTTCAATTGAATATATGTTTTAGACGAAAAATACCTTCGAACTAAACGGGTTATGTTGTGACAAATAAGAATTATTTCATTCAAATTAACTATCGTCATTCAATGAATCGTTGTCATTGTCAACAAATTTTAACACATAAGTTACAGCCATTTTCCTACAAAAGGAGTATCTGTGACAGAAATAAACTTTTTTTTCTAGATGCAATTCGGTAACGGATATTTTTGTCCATGTTTATATTCATATCTATCCATAAATACTTTATAGTACCTTTTTATTCGCCTTTCTCTCTCTAAGATGTTGCACTTCATTTGAACTTTAAAATCAATTTCAGCTCCGTTAATATCTTCTCCAAGTAAAAAGTTCAATCTTTTCTTCGACGAAAAACTGATAAGTCTATGAATTCATTTAAAAAACATCTGAATGATTGATATATGCCAGGGATGGCGAACCAATGGCACGCGTGCCATTGATGGCACTCGACACAATATTTTTGGCACGCCAGTGATCAAAATGGTTTCCATTTCATTTCAAGATTTCAAAGTTCACCTAGAAGTATTATGAACAAACGCGAGAGATCAGTCGCAGGGCGGTGGGGAGAACACTTTTTTTCCTGCCTTAACTACGTCGTGGACTACAATTGCTTATGATGTAAAGTTTGTCTACGCATAGCATAGTCAATTTCTTTGACACAAATGCATTCTAAAGTTTATATGTGTTATAATTACGATTTTTAACTGTTATTTAGCATGGCTAGAGATCAGCAAAAGAACAAAAAGTGCAAGATAGTAAGTGTAATGGAGAATTTCAAATTTGGTGGACCGAGAAACATGGCATTATTAGTAAAGACGACAAAGCGGTGTGTGTTTCATATTCTGGAATAGTCGCATACAGAACATCGTCTTTAAAACATAATTTTGAAACAAATCACAAATCCTCTAGCACAAATAAATAAATAACCACAGCAAAAATAATTAATTGTTTAGAAACTGTTTAAAACCATGGCTCAAATTCAGAATGTATTCTACAAAAAGTAACACCTTACAATCCTAATATAAGTCATTTGTCTTTCGATCTGCAACAACAGAAGTCACACTAAAATTACTTTTTGAATTGCACGTATAACTAAAACATTTATAATTATACAGTGCAAAAGATATTTTTTGTAGTAAATAGAGTTTTGTGTTCTTAGTATTTAGTTTTATTATTTTCTCAATAAACATATCAAAATTATTTGACGGCACTTCTATACCTCATTAAACACTTCTTTAGAAAAAATGGCACGTTGATCCATAAAGGTTCGCCACCCCTGATATATGCTCTATTTTATGTATTTGTTAGTATTTCAGATATATTATTATAAGTAGAATTTATATTTGCACCAGCACTTAATTTTAATTTTTTTTCAGCACGTAAAAAATAGACGTAGTGAGATTTCAAGAACTTTTCATTGCAAATCTTATGATTTTTAATGGATAAATTATATAATTTTCAGTGTTTTAATTATTTTACCATAATAAATAGCTATATTCAAAGGCTTTATAGGTTTTCTAAGCTTCTTTTGCGAAGAGGATTGCTAAGAACTTTTTTCTTATATTTGTTCCAATGTTAAAAAGTATTTCGGATACAATCATGATTGATAAGTCAAAAGAGAAAGAAGGTTAACAAATACAAAAATGAATGTATTTATTTTGTAAATTCTATTATGTTTCTAATTATAATAGGACGTCCTAGAATAAACCAAAAAATCATTTTAGTGATAGTAAAAATTGTAATTATTTGCAATTTAATTTTTGCCTGACTCTTACATCTTTTAATTGGGCATCACTTTTCACATAAAAGAATGTATTTTTGTTTAAATAGCCTTGTATCAAATATAAATAGAATTAATTGATTAACTGACTACGTTCGAAACCTTGATTTTATAAATGTGTATAAATGAATACATGTTTTTTTTAATATTTAAAATAAGATTTGAATTAGAAAATACACATCACAATTTTTTAAGAATATTCTTATAATTAAAAATGGTTTAAACGCATTTTTTTAGCATTAAATGAAGAAAAAACTACTTTTTTTCAAAATATTCTCCCTTTATAGAAAATCCTTCCTCAACAATTATATTTTGCCTGTATACAAGTAGGACTTCTATAATAGAGTTGAACGAAAATTTTTAAACTACATAATTTGGAAATGTTTTAATCATATTTTATTACATCACAGAGTGTTGTGAAATTTAAAAAAAAACAACTCTTTATTATTTAAATTGATCATGGCTCTAAAAAAATAATGTTTATTTTTCAAAACTTTAAGTTCAACCCCGGTACAGAAGTTCTAGCTATATGTAGGCAAATTGCATTTATTATATCCTACAAATAATTCACTGTTATTAAGGGATTTTTGAATTATATTTCTAACTTTTATCTGTGTGTGAGTTTATGCTTGGATAGTGAGAAAAAAGACAAATTGTCAGCAAAAGATATTATTATGATTAAGATTAATTTATGCGATGCTTTACAACAATTATCTTACAAATTTGTGACACATTAGAGAAAATATAATTAACCTAAGTAAGATAAAAGAAAAACAAAATACCTTCACAGCATTTACGCTTTCTGAAAGATAAATTGAGCAAAAACTCATTTTTCAAATTTAAGTACACTAAAGACAGGGAGGGAATATTGAAAATTGTTACATTTTATCTGAAACTACAAAAATGGCGTAGAGAGAAGAAAATTAATAATTATCTTTCTCTTTGAAGAGTAAGCAGAAAACTAGAGAACAAAAGATTAGATTAGATGAAAAAATTTTCATCAGACTCCAAAGTTTATCACCTCTTCGCTAATTGGTTATCGCTTCAGGCTGAGTAATTAAATTTTACCTTTTTTTTTAAGGTTCATTTTTTTCTTTGTTAAAGCGTTTGTTAAATATGGAAGATAATCGTGAAACACATTTAAAAGAGGTCTTCATTATGAATTGCATATGTTTTAGTAGAATTTTCTTATATATTCCAAAATAATTGACTTGAGTTTAATAAAATGTAGAAAGGAAATATACAAAGGTAATGCTGTCTGATGTACACTCTATAATAAGGGTGGGTAAATAACTGCCCCCTTTTTGGCATCACATTAAAGCAGTCAGAGAAACAAATATATAGAAAATGTTCTCTATATTTAGGTTGACATATATTTGTGAGCAAAGTTTTTCTTGCACGAAGATTAATAAAAGTAGACGTAGATGCAAGTTGGTTGACATTAATTTACAGGCTGTGATGGAAATTCGAAAAAGAAATCGCCCTCTTGATTTTAAAAAAAAGTGTTGAAAAATGTAACAGGATACATTTGTCTCATTAAATTGGATCTAAAATTAAATGTGCTTGCAGCTATAAGTGATACGAAATTAGCACAATAATTAAATTGAAGAAAACTACCATTATTTAATTTAACTTATATTTAATAAATTTTATGGTATAATGTATTACAAAAAGTATACATGTACTTAAATGAAAAGTTATCTAAAGTATGCAACCATTTTAAAAATGTGTATTGCTTTGGTATCTTCCACTTCCCCAACATGGTTTTTGAACTGCAACAACTTCCCGCCCTGCTCTTTAATATATAAAGTAATGCACCAAGGAAAATAATTTCTTGAATAGGATGAAATTGTGTATGTTTATATCACACTGTAGGATATATAAACTATTAATTTTTTGTGAACAATATTAAGTAGTTGGAGCTCCAGAGCATCGAAATGGATATCCAAATTGGTGGATAAAACAGAGGACATTTCCATCACTGAAGCATAATTCCCATGCTAATGTGGTTTCTTTGATACTAAAGGACTTAAAAAGGCCTCTCAGATGAATTCGTGAACATCAAGAACAAATGAAACCGTTTAAACGGAGACTTACCACTGGATTAAAGTAGATGGAACAGTTGCAGGATTTTAGAATTCTGCAACTGGTCCTTCTTTTTGATGATAATGTTAGAAATGGGTTAACAATTGAAAGTACAGAACATCAAGTAACATTCAATTCAAAACGTGTGGACTAAGTGGTCGCTCGTTTGTTGCTTTTAGCCCCTGATACGTCCTTATTAAAGATACTTTACTATCTGGTCCTCAGTTACTACAATTACCATCATTAGATGACTTAGGGAATGGGGGCTGAAGTCACAAATGTTATTGAATCAATTGCATTTCACAAAGACATATGCAAGATATGTTTGTACAGGCTCTGAGCGTACTTCAATTGGAATCTCACCCACTAAAGTAGACTAGTTTTTGCCGATGTCTACAGCTTAGAATTATACCCTTAGTCAGTGAAGATACATCTTGTTTTTACTGAGATATTTACTTGACTCTCATTCACACACACAGCCCTGCTACCAGGCGTTACTCCATGTATAGTACAGTGGAAAGTTGACGAGATTATGAAGCCTCTTGTGTTGCCCTTATTTTCACAGAGCCCTGGGCTTGCCCTTCAGCAGAGTAATGTTCGGCTGCACAAACCCTGACAGGCAAGATCACCAGATTTTTCAACGATACAGCAAGTTTGGGGTCTGATGAGCAGACGTCTTCGGCCGTCCTAGGATCACGCCGATCTAATTTGCTGATTGGAACGTACATGGAAGCAATTCCGTAAGAGGAAATCCGTTATCTTCACACTTCTAAGCATCAGGGTCAAAGGTAGGACCAGAACATTTTCATTCTCTTTTTTCTCTTGTATTTGCATTTTCCTTCATAAGACATTCACCAATCATCATACTGCTAAAATTAACTTTTTAATGCATTCACACCACATCTACTCATGTTATATTTGCCCCATTCTTACAACTTTTAAATGGTGCGTCCCTTTTTGTATTATAGAATGTTTTTGTTTAAATATTATAAATGAAATTAAATGAATACGGATACTTATTTATTAGAATATTTAGTTCACTAGTATTTTAAGAAATAAAGAATCAATTCCCGCATTAAAAATTTAATTATTTATTTCTACCAGTATTAGAAATACCAATTGTTAATCTTGAACTCACAATACACTACACCGAGTATTTTTTTTTGTTCATAAACTTGTCTTGTCCCTAGTTATACACTTTTTAGTTCCCCACAGCTTCGGCGAGTATTTTATGATGTAGAAATGTTATATAATGTTTTTAAGTGTTTCATATCTATGTCCTAACATTAATCTTTCGTTAGTACAAAAAAAAACACCATATGTTTTATTCTCAACGATTGGTATAAAAATGACAGGATTTGAATTTCTGAAGCGAAAGCATATATGTTATCCATGCCACCATAACTCTCCCTCGAAGTCGATTTTTGCAAAATATTATTTTTAGAAAATGATTATTCAACAAAAGAAACATAATTGCCAACTTTCTACTTGGAAGGTGATATCCGCAAAACTAGGAACACTACTCAACAAGAGAATCATGCTTACAAAATCTGCAATATGTTGATCAAATTGTACAAAAGGGATTTTTTTTAAATCAGTAAGACCACTGTAATCCTCACATCCCCACTTGGGTGTCAATTTGAACAAAAACTGTGGTTCACTGATCTCTACTTTACAAAAGAAATATGTTTCCAAAATTTCTAGCCTTTAAGCCTAATAGTTCTAATAGGAATTGTGTTGTCTACAACATTCCCAAAATCCCGATTGGGAGTGAATTTCAGCAAAACTCGTTTTTAGATTATCTCTACTCAACGAAAGGAACATACCTGTTAAACTTTAAGTACAAGGTTAAATAGTTCCGGAGACCTCGTGATGAGCGAATGGAGGAATGTATGAGTTAGGGAGGGAGTTGCTATTTTTTTACATGTATACTGATATGCTAATATTTATTTTTATCTGTTTCAGATGTGCTTCAAAAACTGGAATTTATGTAATTTATTCAGTTATTAAAAAAGTTTAATTTTTTTTTTAAAAAGTACCTATAAAAATTTTTTATTAAAAAATGTTATTATTATACGATTATTTTCAGCTCTTTTTGTTTTTGAAATACTAAAAAATTAGCTTATTAACCATTATAAAACGCATTCAAATTTATAAGTCATGAGAAATAAAATAATTTTCCTAGTAAAATACTTAATTGTAGATTATATCTCTACATATAAAGTTAATTTTTTAAAAAAAAAGCTGAAAGTATTAACGTTAGTTACACGTCGCGAAAACATTTTATATCTGATTTTTAATTTCAATGTATGCATCTAATCCACCAGAAAAGGTAATCTGATTTCATGTTTTTTCTATTAGCAGATGTTATTGGCTTGAATTTTCTCAAACGAAAGGTAATTACTAATTCTTATATGTCTTACCTAATACCTTTATGAGTGAAAAACCTATTTTTAAAATAGTTAAAATATATATATAATAAATTGATGGAACGTTGATATGAAATTAGGGTTCAACATGAAACTCGTAATTAATCATTGTAATGCAGTTCAATGTTGCAATATTTGAAATAATGAAATGGCATAGTGATATTTCTCAATATGATTTTATTAATTTTCCGTATGCTGTAAAATAATTAGTGGGGCGTAGTTGAATAATATTGCTTGAGTCCTAATTTAGTCCAGGTTTAATTTACATGATATTGAAAATTGTATAAACAATGGAAATAATTTTGATTGACCACTTTATCATGTCCTGACAGTTTTATGTAAATGAGATATTGCGTTTTATACTGTCATCGCTAGAGAAAGCGGGACTGTTTACTGCTTCACCGAAGGGTCGCCCTGGACATAATCACCCCAGGCTACAAAATATTTAGTTGTGGGAAAACTGTTTATTTGTTACTAATGGTGTTGTCAGTATCCTCCGATGACTAAAATGTATTTGTTACATATCTCCCTCTTTTTGGTAGTGGCAAACGTTTCTTACAATCTTAAGATACTTGGCGTGGGACTGAATTCTCCACACGATTACTTTTGTTCCAAAATATTTTCTATGAACATGCTACATATTTCCCTGGGAACAACTTAGGGATTTTAATTGCTTTATATATATGCTGTACGATTCATTATGGTTTATAAATGTAAATGAAAAAAAAATATAAAAAGAAATGGCAGCGGCGATTTTTATTAGATGAAGCTAAAACTGATCAAGTAAGGAAATAATCTGATCCAGTGACGCACACAAGGGGAGTGATCCTGGGGTCCGGACCCCTCCCACCAAAGCCCTTGATTTTTTTTCGATTGATTATAATTCTAAGTATATAGTACGTAAAATTTAATTAAGTATTTGTTACTAATGATTAATTTTATTGCGCTTTGTTTCCGAAAATCGACAAAATCAAGAGGAGCATGATACAAGAATGGTGAATTTTCGACCCCAGACCCCCTTGAAAAATTCCTTTGTGCGCTACTGATTAGATTAAATAATGAATACTATTCATAAAAAGGAAATTTGAGAAAAGTGATGAACATGAATATTTTGAGTTCAAAGAAAAATTTTCACACAAATGCTGCATTAATTATCTATGAAGAAAGTATGTATCTAAAAATGTACCACGAGATGCACTGTGGCCTGCCAAAAAGACATAAGTAAAAAAAAAGAAAAGTTCAGCATGTTATTTGACTATCATCAAAGGACAGTAAAACTTTAATAAGTTGAAAAAGGATATGACAGTTTTACCTGTAAATATCACTTCTGTAATGTTAATGAAAAGTATATGTAATTTATGCCCTTTATTAAAATCATGCAAAGTTGAAACAGTTTAGTTCGGCTTGATTGTGCTTTTTCTTAAATTATCAAAGGGGTATTGAAAAATCTTTAAAAGTAGGTAAGTATACTTTCTCTTAATAAAAATATTCACTGGAATTACGATTTTTATCGTGTACAATAAAAATAACTACAAAAAAGAATTGGGGTGATTCTGTCACCCAGCGGGACCACCCACTAAAGTTAGTATCGAGTGCGCGAAATTTCGTGGGTTAAGACAGTAGTATAGTTTAAGATATCCGACTACGTTCAGAACCGTGATTTTGCAACAGCGTATAAATGGATAATATTTATGATATTTAGTCTGACTTAGATTAGAATACAAGTATAAAATTGTCTTAAGGACATATTGACAAAAAAATTTTATTTAAATACAATATTTCGGCAAAAAATTAACTTAGAATAATTTTTTTCCCTAATGTTCTCCTTTTGTGAAAAATGCTTCAATTATAATAATATTTTGCCTGTCTATAGCTCAGACCTCTGTACAGAGGCTTAACTAGAATTTTAAAATATATAACTTAGAAGTGGGTTTATTCATATCTTACGACAAAAGAGGGGAGCAATTTTAAGATAAAAAACGTCGATAATTATTTAAAATGGTGGTAACTCTGAAAGTAATGTGAATCTTTCGAAAATCTTAGTTCAGACTCTCTGGAAAAGTCTTTACTTTATATAAGTGTGTGTGTGTGAAATATTATTATTTTAGAATATTACAATATATTTTATTATATTTGTCGTGGCTTAAGGTATTTGACTACGTTCGGAACCATGATTTTAAAAAAGTGCATAAATAGATAATTTTCAGGATATTTAGTGTCACTTAGATTAGAATACATGTATAAGATTGTTTTAAGGACATTTTTACAAAAAAAAAATTATTTAAATACAATATTTTGGCAAAAAAATTAACTTAGAATAACCTTTTTTTTTTCAAAATGTTCTCCTTTTATAAAAATGCTTCTAAAATATTAATATTTTGTGTTTGTGTGTGTGCTCTCTCTCTTATATAAAATAAAGACTTCTCCAGAGAATCTGAACTATTTTTTTTTTGTCCAATTGAAATAATTACCGGCGTTTTTTTCCTAAAATTGCTCCCCTCTGTTGTCGAAAAACATGGATAAACACCTTTCTAAGTTATATATTTCAAAAATTCTAGTTGAGCCTCTGTATAGAGGACTGAGCTATATACAGGCAAAATATTATTATAATAGAAGTATCTTTCACCAAAGAGGAATATTTTGAAAATGAGTCATTCTATGCTCATTTTTTGTCAAAATATTTTGTACTTAAATAATTCTTTATTCTAATACTATTTTTAAAACAATATTTTATATACATTTTCTAATATAAGTGACATTAAATATCATAAATATTATCCAGTTATACGCTTTTCAAAATCATGGTTCCGAACGTAGTCGGATACCTTAAATTTTCCCGTTGCTGTGGTGGTGTAATTAGGAGAAGGAGGTACTGGCTCAGGTATTGTGCTCATCACATGACCATAGTTTAGAATTACGAGAACTTTTGCCAATAGCCCTCGTGTTGGTTTTTACCTCGACATTAATAAACATTAACTCACTCATTCTAGATTAATTAAGTTAATAATTAAATAATATGTACTACTTTTATAAATTTGTTCAGAATATAAATTTAAAATACAGAATTATACATATTGTCAAAAAAATAAACTTTTCACAAATGTATTTATATATAAGGACTCTCAAAGATTAAAAGCGTTTTTAAGTTTGTTTTTCTTTTCTTTTTCTTATCTAGATTATCCAAACATTTTTATAGAATAAATGCTTATACATCGGAATAACGCTAGAGAACCCCCCAGAGATGATGAAACAGATGTCACAGGGGAACAAGTTTCTCCCCGTAACAAACATTTAATTTTCCAGTTTGTGGAGCATGAGACTGACTCTGATTGATGGGGTATCTCCAGAGAAGAGCAGAATTGACCACCCGGTACTCCAAATTCCCCGAACGAGACTGCTTGTCCTGATTAATCTTTCCAGGGTAGAAGCACCATGTGATGAGTAACTGGAGCAGAAATCTCAGGCGAAATATCTTTTGGAACTTAGAAACATTAAGTTTTGAAATTGAAAAGTAGATAGTTGCTATTTTTAGTCTTTTATTCAGAGGTTATAGTTAAAGATAAAGTAACAAATGCATTGAGAATAACATTCATGTAATAATTTGTTAATTACAGACGAACCTCTATATTGCGAATTTTTCTATATAGCGAACTTTTTTCTGGAACCAGGAACATTTCACGAATTTCTTCGTAAAATAACCTCCCAATAGCCAGTGTATTTTCTATACAACCTATAGAAGTTTGTATAGTGCATTTTCTATACAACGAACTTTTTCTCTTGTGATTCATTTTTTTCTCCCTATTTTTGAAGTATTTCTGGACATTTCGAGTTATTCTCTCTTATAGCACATTTTATGGTGGTCATAAACCTTGAACTGGTTTTATTAGATGCCTAACTCACTGAGAGCAATAGAATTCTGGGCATTTCATCCAAGAAGTGCAACCTGAAACCCTTTTGTCCAGTTCTCCGGAAACATCTCCGACATCCCCTTTCACCCTCAATGAAGTCTCCTGTCCTTGAACTATCTCCGCCCACTTGTAGTAATGATCAGTCGTACTGGCAACGTCGTTTTTGTATCTCTAAAATATCAAAACGTAAGGGCTTGAACATCAAAGAAAAAAACTTAATTCTTCAGGAACTAGATAAAAACAACAAGAAGCTTTTCCTGCCTTTTTTCTTTTTCTTTTTTTTATAGGTAAGATATATAAAATAAATAGATATTAATTTACAAACGTGTGAAAATTACCTTTTTTAATATATAGTGTTTGTGAATTTAAAATTTTTTTTTATGTGGTTCATAAAGAAAATTGAAAGATGAACCTCTATACAATGAATTTTCCATATAACGAACATTTTTTTAGGGATTTAACGACTTCGTTATATAGAGGTCCTCTCCCTCTACTGTATTATTATAATCTTATCATTCTCAGATATTATTTTAACTTAAGTTTTGAACAATTACTATAGTTGACACATTCATTGGTAAGATATTTAAACTGATGTTTTAAATATTTATTACACCAATTTGAATTACTGTATTTTTCTCAATGTAAGTTGATCCATCTATAAACCGAACATGTGTTTTTCCTCAAACATTTATTCAAAATTGTATATACCAAAATGAGAGGGTTGAAATCTTGCACTTTTCAAACATGTTGCCAAGGAGGTAAAATGGTTGAAGTATTTTCTAATTAAACTGCTGTAAAGTAAAACGTCCGACGCTAACTATGATAGTGTTATTTCTGGTAAACCTTATTTAAAGCCAAATCATTTTCTTCTGCTCATATATATATGGCTAGTTTCGAACAACATCTTCAGATATCTCAATGAGTGAATGTGAATTTTAAGAAACTATTTGGAAGCTCAGATTCTGATACTGACTTTGAGAGATTTACATATTTTTCTCTCAATTTTGTAAAATAAAAATTACTTTCAAAATACTCTAACACTAAAATGATTAAAATGATTTGTGTATGAAAGCCAAAAGGAAAATATTACACACACACAATATACTTTTTTTTCTCAAAACTACGTTTCTTCCGAGATTAGTCTACTCAAATATAAGCCGACTCCTTTACTTTAACTTAAGGTATCTGAATACGTTGAAAACGTCATTTTCGGTCAAAAATCACATTTTGTTTTTATTTAATATTTTTAAAATTCAAGCGATTATCTTTCTAAATCTGCCTTTGTTTTGTCTGTGCGATAATTAGAAAAAAGTTACAGGTGTTTAAAATATTATCACAGCGGTGAAATCGAAACCGGAAGAGATGAAATCGAAACCGCGGAAGTTGATTCCTTAACATGCTTTTTACCCATAATTTTTGCAATTTCAACCCATTATAATTTTAAAAACAATTTCTGACAATTTTTTAAAACTGTTTTATTGATAGGCATCAATTTCAATACTTGTATGAAATTTTACACTAATGTTATTAATTGTATTATCTAGAGAATGGCCTATAAGCTAAGTAATTGAACAATTTTTAGTTATTTTATAGTTGTATTTTTTTCTGGAAGTTTCGATAATTTGATTGAATTTCCCAGTTCGCTAGCTCGACTGGCTATAACTTTTGATTCAAAAGAAATAATTTAACACTTGTAGGTCATTCTCTAGAAATAAGTTTAAAAAATGTGTTGCAGCAATATTTTATGGAAAATATAAAATATTTTAAAAAATAGAGTGTTTGAAACAATTCCAAAATTTCATTTAAATTTCTTTAAAAATTTAAGTTTTTGCAAATTTTTATGTACATATATTATTTCTAACTGTATTTTCTATTATTGTGTATAAAAGTGAAACTAAAAATGTAGAAACATTAGGGATTTTTAGAAAACTTTAAAAAAAATCTCCGAACGTAGTCGGATACCTTAAAACTAAGTTTCTCAATAACTTAACTACGTTCTAAAAATTCTCGGTTTACACACGGAAGTATACGATAATCTTTGTTTAATATTCTGTAAACAATAAATCCAAATTATATTTTGAACAATTGTTTTCTATGAATCAATCCAAGAATTGAAAGAAAAGAAACATTCATAGAATTTAATGGCAAGAATTAAAAAGCTATTTAATTTTTTAAATTTTGGCATAAATAAATAATATTTTCAAAGACTGCATATATTAATATTTGGGACGGTTTAAGTGTTCGTGCAAGATTATTTAACATTTTTTTTCTCTAATATGTTTATCTCATATCATGAGTAAACCAATAATATTAATACACTGCTTGCGACTGTGATTAATATTATGGTTTCAATAGTATTGGGTCCATATCATCAATTTTATTTTTGAAGTAAATACTTCATTTCTAATCAGTTTGGCATATTTTGTCAATCACCAAGTTAAAGAGAGTAAATGTTAAAGTTTTCTTTATCAAGAGAATGTACATGATGGAATGATCATTATATGGAATACAAACCTTCCTCAAATTTCTCATAAATAATTGCGTAAAGCTCAGATAAAAACGGATCTGACTAATTTTTACCTCATAACATTCTTAAATTTAAGGTTCATCCATATAACTGCACTGCAACATTAAGTAATAAATCCGGAAAGTATAGTCAGACACTTCCCGGATTTTCCCGAGCTGTGCTCGGTCAGGCGAAAGATAACTTGCTTGCTCATCCCGAGTATAGCTCGCACACAATGAAAATTTGCACTATATAATGGGTTTTTCCCGAATTATTTTACATGTTTTTCTATGGTTTCTAATAATTAAAAAGGACCACTTGGTGGATTTTTCTGCAAAAAGAGGATGACCTTCTGCTGAGCATCCCCCTTCACGCTTGTCTTAAAGACTGTTGACTACATTCCCCCAACAGAAAAGAAATCTAATCCAGTACGGCCGAGTATTATTTGCTATTTATATATATAACAAGTAATATTAAAAATAATTAAATCAACTCTTACTTAGGTCTGAAACGAAAAATTTTATTTTAGCTACTTTTTATTAAATAGTTACAATTAATATAAATATGTATAAACATATGACAGAATCACAACATTAACCCTCTAAGCGGTCTGCACTTACAGTCTTGTCATTCTGGAGATGCTTCAAAAATGCACCGCACATATTTTTTTGCTTTCAGGTGGGGTTCGCAAAAGCAGTTGAGCCGTATTTTTAAGAATGCGGCTCGGCCGCTTTTGGGAATCTTGCTTGAAGGCAGAAAAAGCATCTCTGGAATGGCGGAATTTTACGTGCAGACCGCTTGGAGGGTTAAGTGGTAATTAATTTTTATTAATTATCATTAAAGTGCCGTATTGTCATCCAAAACAATCGTGGGTATAAAATTTCAGTTCAACTGAATGCTTTAAAAATTGAGAAAAAAATACACTGGTGTGCAAAACTTAAGCAACAGGTGGGTTTATTGCCATAACTTCACGAAAAATCATCTGAGAGACATGAAATTCTGAAATGAGGGAGAGTATTATGTACGTAATGGATGACGAAAGCATCGGCGCTGAAAAAGGAATACAACGCATACGGTATGGAATCAAACAAAAACAAGCTTTATTGAACGCATAGTATCGTGACTCATGATTGTCTATCCAACAGGAAGAACAACAAGCAGATGTTCCTTAATATGGTATATGCCCTCCCTACTACAATGGTTGCTTTGCACCGTCTCCGCATACTCAGAACCAGCTGGTGCAACATTTCTTGAGTTAGAAGTGCCCATTCCTCAATCAACATCTGTTTGAGTTGTTGGTTGTACTCCGGATGATGTGAGCGTGTGGCAATACGTCTCCCCAAAGCATCCCACACATGTTCGATGGGATTTAAATCTGGGGAGCACGCTGGCCAATCCATTCGAGTGATATCTTCACTTTCCAGCAGCTCCTCAACAGCAAGAGTGCGATGTGGCAGTGCATTGTCATCCATAAAGATGAAGTCTGGGCCAATGGCACCTCGGAAAAGATGCAGATGGGGAAGAAGTACCTCCTCACAATAGCGATCCCCGGTTACAGACCCTCTGTCGAAAATGGGAAGCTCAGTTCCGCCGTTCAGCATAATGCCAACCCAGACAAGAACTCCAGGACCACCGTAACGATGTCTTTCCTGATGTTACTGGGAAAAACCGGGTCCCGATCTCTCTCCAAATCAAAACGCTTTGAGAATCGCTTCTGGTACTGAACCGACTCTCATCCGTAAAGAAACACGACTCCATTGATCAGTTGTCCAGTTTTTGTGCTCTCTGTCCCACTGTAAACGGTGGCTTCAGTGGCCATCTTTCAACGGGAGGCAACGTTCAGGACGGCGGGTGAACAGGCCCCCTTTGTGAAGGTGTCTGGCCACAGTAAACCGCTACACTTGTCGACCTGCTGCTGTACAGAGTTTCTGAGCAATGGCGCTTGCTGACTGCTGTCGAACTTTTTTCGCCTGCAGGATGATATATCGGTCATCCCCTGCAGTTGTCGTCCTCGGGCGGCCACTCCAACCTTTCTAACAGCTGTACCTGTGGTTTGGAACGCTTTCCAAGCGCGCGAAACGACACTTTTGTTGATTCCGAACTCTGCAGCTACATTGGTGATAGTACGACCCTCCTCCAGCTTTCCGACCATTCTTCCACGTGTGAAGTCATCCAGATGATTTCTTCTAGCCATATTTCACGAACTGACTCACTGGCACTTGCAGAGAATATGGTGAATTGCGTCTCCGTCCTTCATTTCATTCTACTGTTGAGCAGCGCGCGCCGACATCACGCGTTTTGCGTACGCTCACATCGCTTCTGACGTTTTGTTCCTGATATTTGCAAACGCATGACGTTTCTACTGACTTACGTGTTCCCTCTACTGATCTCCAGACCTCCTTTTCTGCAATTTCATGGCTATCTGCTAAATTTTTACATTGTTGCTTAAGTTTTGCACATCAGTGTATTTTAAAGTTTTGACCCAAGTCGCTAAAAATGAAAACAACGTGGCTGTATCTGTAATTCTTTAAATAATTAAATTCAGAGAATTAATTTTAATTAATTACAATTAAATTATCGTACTTCTAAATAAAACAATAGTATATAGAAAATTTCAGGTCAAATGAGCGCTTTAAAATGAGAGAAAAGAAAACCTTTTCAAGTTTTGATACGTCGCCAAAATGGTCGCTAAGTCGCCAAAAATGATGCTAACGTGGCTGTATTTGTAATTCTTTGAATAATTCGTTTTAATCAATTAATTTTTATTAATTATGATTATATTACTCTATTGTCATCGAAAATAATCATGCATATAAAATTTCAGCTCAACTGAATGCTTTAAAATGTATTTTATTAACGATTGAAATTTCCACCAAGATAAATATATAGAGAGTGTGAGCTAATAGTAGGACTTGAAAAAGTTCTCTAAAATCAATTAATTAATGAAAAAATTTCTTCTCTTGAGGACTCTTAATAGAAAGGCTTGAATAAAACCAGTTACAGAAAGGCAAATTTACCTTTTGAAAACATTAGTTGATCCTCATATAAATAATATCATTAAAAACTATTTTACTACTTAAAAACACTTTTAAAAAGAATCAACTACTTACTTTTAAAGAATATCTATATATAAGAAGTTGTAAAGAATCTTCGAATATATATATATATATATTCTACAATACTCTATAATATAACAGTGCTAATAAGAGTTATTATTTATATTTCATACATATGACTAAAACCTACGCTAATATATTCCCTTACCCAATAAATATATTTTGATTACACTCTATTTAACATACCTTTACTTGCATTTAAGGATATGCAGAGTAAGTAGGATTTTATTCTAAATGGCATGAAAAGACGGGAAGTTGAATTTCTTAGAAACTTTGTTTAAAAAAAATAACGAATTTATTTTAGATTTAGATTCTAGAAACTCTCAAATAAAAGTATTTTTAGCGCAGAAAAGTTTCTTTATAGGCATAGTATAAAAACGTTTCAATAGGTAAGATAGATTGAAATAAGAAATAAAAATACTTATTTCATTCCAAAAAAAAACATTTCCAATAAAGGTTTTGAGAAATATCATTGAAAAATATTTTTATTTGAAACATTAAATTATATTTTAGGAAAAGCACATCTTATACTGAACTTAACTTATTTCTAATTTTTCAATAGGACTTTATATATTGTGGATTTCTTGCAGTAAAATCAATTTCGTCTTATTTTGCGTTAGTATGAAAATGCTGAAAATGCAATATAAAAATTCAAGAGCAAAAGATGAATCGAACGTTGCAGAAGCTCTCATTTTGCACATGTTTGCACTCATTCTTTTCTTTTCTATTTTTTACTTAGTTCCCATATAATACAGGTTAGATTTCTTTTCAACAGCCAATTTAACCGTATATTTTATATTGTAAGGCATTTTTGATGTTGATTTATCAATACGACATGCAATTCTGTGTATTACGCTTATGCGTCCAATGAATTATATTTTGAAAACCTTTCAAGAAATATGATGGTCTATGCAACATTGCAGAGTTCTTGTTTTGTGCACTTTTCTAATTAAATTATTTTACGTATTTTGTGCCTAGTTCATTAATTCCGAAAAAGAGCATTGGATATATTCATGTAAGCAAATATATTCGTGCACCCAATATGAAATCGGCTAAAGTGAGTTTTTATCATTTGTTTAATTTTTTAATACGTATGTATATGTATTAATAATCAGAGATTTATTTAGTAGGTGAACTTGCCTGTGATACAATAATTTCGTTCGATCAGTTTATTTCCATGCTCATTTAAAAATAAACAATTTATTTAATCCAAACACTTAACACGAAGAGTTTAAAATTTTAAAGTATAAATATAAATGCTGAAGGCTGATTGAGAATGAAAGCAGCTGGGAGCGTATAGACAAGCCAATCCAAGTGAAGGTAGTAAGTAAGATGGGCTAAATGTGTTACAAAAAGTAAGTATCGGATTACTGAACCAGTTTCAAGAGCGCAAAACAATATATCTGGAAGACAAGTTAAAAGGTGCTTAAGAATTACTTTTATAAGAATGACCATATCACTTGATTTTAACTTTAAAACTCGATACGACGAGCTCTCTGCTGCTTCTAATACCTCAGTTTTCAGTTCTCCTATTCAAGTTTATACTAATTTATGCTGTTTAACAAAAGCGATTGAGGCAGGGCTGAAGTACAGGTAAATGATATACATCACACTCACTCTTGATCACATGTGTGTTTAATCCTGCTTTGAAAGAATTTGATAGGAGAATTGAAAATTTATATAAATTTTTTAAGTTTTTTCGATTAAAAATGTATCAAATACAAAGCAGTTTTTTTATGACAGTAAAATTTTTTAAAAAAAATAGATTTGTAAATACAGTCGGACATTTATATAACCAAGTCGCTAAATCCAAGAAAAAAGTTCGTTATATGGAAAATTCGTTATACAGAGGTTCATCTTTTAATATACTTTATGAGCCACATAAAACAAATTTTAAATTCATAAACACTATATATTAAAAAAAGTAATTATTCTCACCTCCTTTTAAAATTAATATATGTTTATTTTATATATCTTGCTCATCAAAAAAGAAAGAAAGAAAGAAAAACTGCAAGGAAAATAAGAAAAAAGAATGTCGAATGTCACTGTATTTTCAATATTAAGAAAATAATTTTAAATTAATAAATTTTAAGGACATTTTATAAGCTAAAGCATACAAGTAATATTAAACATACATTATTTTATAATTAAAACACGGGGACAAGGGACAACTCCACTGACAGTGAAAGAGGATATCAAAGATGTTTCTAGTGAACTGGTCAATGGGAGTTAAAAGTTGCACTTCTTAGATGATATGTCCATAACTTTATTGCTTTCGGCGAGTTAGGATCTAATAAAAGCATTTCAAGATTTATGACTACCATAAAATGTGTTGCATAGAGAATAACTTGAAATTTTTTCAGAAATACTTTAAAAAAACGGAGGACGAAAATTGAATCATAAAAGAAAAAAGTTCGTTATATAGAAAATGCACTTCGCTATAGAAAGCTTATTTTACGAAGAAAATCGTGAAATGTTCAAGGTTCCAGGAAAGAGTTCGCTATATGGAAAAATTGACAATATAGAGGTTCATTACATGGAGGTTCAACTGTAATATATTTATAAAAGTGCAATAATTAAATAATATTCATTTATTATATATTTTTGTTATATCAGGGGTGAGCAATTGTTTTGGTTCGAGAACCACATTGTGGAAGCGGAAGAGGATACCAGAGGGCAGAACCTGTTCAAAATGATCGCATTCATTAGTTAGTTTTGTATGTCAGGGAAGTTATAAATTGTAAGTTAAATGAAATAGTGACATTTTTGCTCAATTTGTTTATTATGATAATTTCATTTTGACTTTAGTTGCAATCACATTTATTTTTAGAATCAGTTTAGTAAGAAAAATGTATTCGGTCGGACTGAGTTTGAAGACCGCTATTTGTCGACCCCTGGTTTATATACAATTGATGTACTTTTTAAATATGGACCTCTGTTTTTGTTTATAGTTACATAAAGTTGGTTAATGAAAAAGAATTATTCACTTAACGCATATAAATTAATATACACTTAAACAGGTTCTTCATGAACTTTGAATCCCATATTACAAAATATTATATTTTTATTACCTTTTTTAGCCCGTATTTCTACTCATTCTTCATTTGTAAGTTTGGTTCATGTCTTTTCAAACAAAATAATTTTATAGGCCATTTGTTGTATATTTTATAGAAACTTTACCAACAAATATATTACTTTTATTTACTTGTGCAATATAAATGCAACAAGATCAATAAATTTGCATTAGCAAAATATTTTTTTTTCTTTAACATATTATAAAAAATATACATACAATATTAAACTGACAATTTTTCTGCTCTTTTACTCTGATTCTTATACTCATTGTTCTTCTAATATTTTGAGATTTTATGCATTTGTTCAACTTAAAATCACATAAATGTGCCTATTTCGTCACATTAGATAAAAAACAGGTACTGATTTTTTTTCAAAAAAGGTAATAGTATATTTTTTTATGTCTGTTGTTCACTGTACTTGAGCATTTACTAAAAATAAATATAAGATACTACATCGTTGTAAACGGCATACACATAAATAAAATGAATTTTCATTTGATTATTTGAATTTACATTAACACACACATGATGCCTATACATTCTGTATTTATTTTTTAAAAAATCATAAAAGATTCTACAATTTTAAAGTTTATCAGCTTCTGTTAGATTTATCATTTTTACTTAAGATGTTTCTTTAAAACTTATAATATTTGTTTTGCTGAAATAAACTTCGAAACTAAAATAAAAGAAAGAAACATTTTTTTACAAAAGGTGAAGAAAAAATAATTTTATCAATAATATCAAATAAGATAGTTTACTTTTTTTTAATAAAAATAAAATAGTAAAATATGGAATATTTCTGTCGAAAAACATATGTTAATAAATAGGAAAAGTGGCAAAAAGAAAAAAGAATGAAAAACAACATGTTGCTACTAAATCAGTGTCTGAGGAAAAATGTGAAAAAAAACTCTAAAAAAGATATGAGTTGCTTCCTGAATTCATAATTCTGGAATTCTTACGTTTTTGCTTCTTAACTTCTAAATATACGATAAGATACGAGGAAATGTTTCTCTTTTTGTAGATTTTTTTTGCTTTGAATTTAGGGAGAAATGTTATAAAGATAACAAACAGATCTATGTGGCAAAAAGTAAAAGAAAAATAAATTTATAGAGCAATATTATAATATCCATAAAAAAAGTGAACTCTGTTTAAATTTAACGCTACAATAATCTGAATAAAGCAAATTATGGTTTTGTAATTTTATATTTTTAATATATATAAGTACATTTCAACCGAAAATAGCTCATGCGGAGCACAAGGTCACCCCAGGCTCTCAAAATCTTTAATTTACAAGAAAACAGTTTATTTGTTACCAATGTCCTTTTAAATATCCTCATGGGAATTAAAATATATTCATCACATATTTCCCTCTCTTTTGGGAGTAGCAATTGTTTTTTTACAATCTTAAAGTACTTGGGGAGTCTGAGTTCCCCACGTGACCACATCTGTTAAAAAAATATTTTCAATTAACAGGTTACATTCGTCCCCTTTGAACAACTTAGTGGTTGTGTTTGCTATGTTGAACAACTCATTATGGTTTATAAAATTAAATGAACAGAATTTAAAGAAATAAAAAGGCATCTGTGGAATCTCTATTGGAGGAAGTTAAACTGATCAAGCAAGGGAAGAATATGATGAAGTAATGGATATTAATCTTGAAAGCGAAAGTAAATTTGAGAAACACGATGAACACGAAAAATTGAGTTGAAAGGAACATTTTCAAATGCTACCTCATTAACTCCACCAAGAATGATATAAAGCCTAAAGACACCCTGGGTCCAGTCAAAAAGACACAAGCGCGCGTGAAAACGTTCAAAATGTTATTAGTCAATCTTTAATGGAGAATAAAACTACAATAACATGAACGAAGTACGACAGTTTTGACTACAAATGTCATTTCTGTAATGAAAGTGAAAAGTATTTGTGTGTGTGATTTGTGTCTCCTTTATTAAAGTCACACATATTTGAAACATTTTAAATCAGTTTGATTGGATTCTGTTCTCATATTATCAAAGAAACATTGAAAAGTCCTTAAAAGTAGGAAGTATACTTTCTCTTATTTAAGTTATTCACTGGAAATACGATTTTTATCGTGTACAACAAAAATAATGATAAAACGGATTGGGGTGACTCTGTCACCCAGCGTGGCTAATAACATTAGTATCCAGTGCGCGCTTTCTCTCGTAAGTTAGTTAACTCCAACTTTTCAGTTAGATGATTTTTCACTTTAGTTTTCCAACCAGTGTTATATAGAAATATTTAACATAACAAAAAAATTTAAACATGAATTAAAAAATAAATTTTAATAGATTTCTAAAATTATAAAATATATTATAGTATTATTAACAACAAATATAGTATATATACACATTTTTGTAACGTTTATTTCATTACGTGTTTTCATTGTTACAACACCATTGTAGGTCATCTAATTTAGTTATTTCAACAAAGCAAGAAATAATGGATCTACTGTTGCAACCACTGTAAACTCGCAACAGATGCCCCAGTTATTTAAATGCTATTGTTGTTTTAAAAATTTTTTAGTTTAGTGTCTGAGAGAACAAAGTGAAGTTGTTGTTTAATCACTGCGTTATCTTTCTTGAAAACATAAGTTTTTGATAAATAAATCATTGAAAATGGCAGAATCGTTGTTTGTTGCGTTTTCTGTCATGCTGCTTTGGTGCCTCAATGTGTTTCAAGGAATATACCACGGCGACATGTCTTACATGTTCTATTTCGTAGGATATGTTTTTTTCTTGGAACACTGCAAAAAGGCATTTCCAAAGTATAAGAATTTCCTTTACAAGTCATTCAAACTAGCTGAATTGTTATTTGATGCAATTTCTGTTATGCTGCTTTGGACCATCAACATACTTCAACTGATGTATTATTGCAACTTGTCTTACTTGTTTTATTCCTTTGCTTATATTCTTCTACTGGAACGCTGCAAAATAACTCGCTAAAATAACAAAATGTGGGCACAGGAATAACAAAGAATGCATTGTTCAACATTGTGGAGTTGAAGCCTAATTGCTATCACCGCTGACACTGAAGACTAGAACAATTCCAATCATAATGCCTAACTATAACAGAATCATTTTGCCAGCACTCACCTTTGAAATCTTCCTGCAGATATCAGGTACTGGGATGTTGGATTCATAGTTAATATAGTACAAGTAATTTTTCTCTTCTATAGATGAAGATTCAAAAGAGCTTGGCAATCATCTTAAAGACAGCGCAAATAAAACATTGAATTACAATAAAATTGCAAGAATTCTCATCTCTTCATCAAAACTTCTCCAGAGTAATGACAGTTCGCACATAACAATATAGGCTACCAAAATAAAAATTAAGGAAGTTCAATTTTTATGAAACTATGGAGATATTAACTCTATTACAGGAATAACGACTGTGTCGGAGAGATAATGACTCTTGTTCACAGAGATAGTGACTCTAAAAAAGAGATAGTGACTCTTATTCACAGAGAAAGTGACTCTGCAAAAGCGATAGTGACTCTACAAAAGAGATAGTGACTCTACAAAAGAGATAGTGACTCTACAATAGAGATAGTGACTCTACAATAGAGATAGTGACTCTTTATAAGAGATAGTGACTCTTTATATATAAGAGAGATAGTGACCCTATTTGGGAGTTTTTGTCAACAGCTTCCCCTCAATAGATTTTTAAAAAATTATTGTGAAAATTTTTGGCTTTCAATAAAATAGTTTACAATATTTTTTCAGTGTTTTTTATTATCGTTTATATAAAGGAATAACTTTTTTTTTATACAGTAATTTACAGTACATATATTAATACAAAAACAAATATAATAAGATTTTAGTTTATGTTTTGATTAATACACGGATGAAATAAAATAAAAATAAAACAGATATTTGCAATTCATGAAAAATGTAAAAAGTTTAAAAAATTTGGTAAAAAAAAATTAGAGAGTAAAAGCAGTTAATGATTGCTATTCTGTAAGAAATATGATTGTAAAACAAGTAAGCGAAATGTTAAACATCATCCAGTAAAATATGGTTAAAATTAAAAGTTAAAATTGTAGGAACATAAACATATTCATTGAATATAATAAAAATACAGAAAACTTTTAGGAAAAAAAATTGATTTAATTCAAGCCAATTACTATTCCAATTTTGTTTAACTCATTTTTAAAACACTAATTGGCAGTAAAATATTTGACATAAAATTTCTTTTCGTAAAATGATATAAAATCCTAATTCAAAGTTAATTGTAATGTTGCTTAAAAATTTTGATTAGAATGTTTATCTTGACATTCAAAGTAAGGCCATTATAAAGTCATCGTTTATCATGAAACAATTAACTCCTAAATAGTTTTAAAAATTTCAAAAAAAATTTTTAAATTTTCTTTGATTAGCCTTGTAATGAGAGAAACTTTTTTCTTTTTGATGAAGACAAATGAAAAAAAGTTTTTGTTTTGTTTAACATATTTCAAGAATTAAGAGGAAAAAATACTTGACACGAAAATCAGTCAAGCAACTATTATGCTACTGATTTATATTAGAGTGAAATAACTAAAATATATTCGGTTATGCCTAATGAATGGCATTTATTTCTGAGAACGTCATTTTTTTCTAATACTGATATGCTTAAGCAATAGTAGAAATAATAATGTATATAAACTCTGATATTACGTATTTGGAATGTTATTATTCCAAAAAGTTTCATAAATTCATAAAAAAAGACGATTTTTTTTTAAATAAAGAAGTAACTGTTAAACTGTGTGGGTGAAGAAAAAAAAATTTAAATTTCACACATGCAGGAAAAGTAAAGTTGCACCTTAAATTGTGTTGTTTTTTTATTACATATAATGTAAAATACGGGCCTTTAATAGTTAGTACATCCATTTCCAATAAAATGATGTCTACAATCTGAATCTGGCTGATAAAATAAGAATACAATTCTTTAATAATAAATAAATAGTTTTTAAAAAATAGGAAATAGTTTAAATGCAAGGTGGTTATAATTAAATTAGATCTTCAAAAAAGAAACGCTTTAGCTTTAAAAGTATTTTAAGAAGTTTTAACTTTAAAACTATCGTACAAAGTGACTTGATTTTTATAAAAGGAGGTAGAGGCAATTATTATTGTCTTTGATATTGCTTTTAAAAAGTTTTTCATGTTGTTTATGACTTTAGCGCATTTTAATGCGTGAATTCTCTAATCAAAATTTTGAATTTATATTTGCTTAATCTAAACTACGAGGGTTGTTTTTTAAGTAAATTCCATTTTTAAAAAAATAACGACAATATTTTGTTTCAAAAAACCTTTATTTCAGGATTGTACATATTTTTGCCTATTTTTCTACATAGGTGTCGAGTTTATTGATGCACATGTCATACCTTAGAATTAAGTTTTGAAAACCCTCTTCAAAGAAGTCTGCCACCTGGTTCGACAGGCAAGAGTTCGTGGCCGCTTTCACTTCTTCGTTGTCACTGAAATGCATCCCGCCAAGACTGTCTTTGAGGTACCGGAAAAGGTGGAAATTGCTCGGAGAATGGTCTGGGCTGTATGGTGCAGGGTCCAAAACTTCAAAGTCAAAAGATTCGATTAACTCCCGAGTAATTCGAGAAGTGTGAGGCTTTGCGTTATCGTGGAGGAGCAAAACACTTTTTGACAGCATGCCGTTCCTTTTGTTTTGCAATGCTCTTCGGAGCTTCCTTAGAAATGCGCAGTAGGCACCTGAGTGGATCGTGTTTTCTTGTGGCATAAAATCCACCAGCAAAACACCACGCCGTTCTCAAAACAGTGTTGCCATAATCATGCTTTGACAGCGTTTGTTTGGATTTGACTTTGACGGAAGAGGATGTGTGTCATCATTCCATAGACTATTGCCTTGATTCCGAGGTGATATGGGATATTCATGTTTCATCTCTAGTGACGATTTGACATAACATGCCATCCGATTTTTCCTCGTAACGAATCAAAAAGTTCAATGAAATGGCAAACCTCTTTTCTTTGTGTTCCACTGTGAGTAGTCTGGGTACCCATCAAGAAAACAATTTCTTTAAGTTGAGGTCTTGAGTCATAATTTTGTAGACTACCGACCGAGAAACGTCGTGAAATTGCAATGAAAAGAAAGGTTATCGTGAATCTCCTGTTCTCACGAATTTTTAATTCAACTGCTTGCTTCAAATCATCAGTGATTACACAGGACCACCCTGAGCGTTATTCGTCATGGATGTTTCTTCCCCCATCTTTAAACTTCCTGACCCATTTTCGAACTTTGCTGTCACTCATTTCTTCTGTGCCATAAATTTCTGTTATGTAGAAATGAATGTCTGCCACCGACGTGTTTCTTGCATTCAAAAAACGGATAACAGATCGTATCTCACACTTAGTGGGCGATTCAGTCACCTTAAGCATTTTAAAAATGCACAGGGAATATTACACGACTACTATACAGTTGGAAAGAGTGCATGTGTGTTCGCAAAGGATGCTGATTTGTGACGCAGAGACTCATTGCGGCGTATGCGTGAACTAAGGAAATATAGGCGCCAACGGACCTTACTTTAAAAATAGCCTTCGTATGTGCTAACAATTTAAATAGACTCATATAGTATTACTGATACTTTCAGGGCATAATACTTGGTGTTTTTCAAAGTAAATAGTTAAATCTTAAAGATGACTGTTTTGAAGAAGTGAGAATCATATTTATGTTTGAGTTTTTCATGTTTCATTTTTTGTCTTACGATCAAAAAATTTATTTGGTTTAAATTTTATTAATATGGCTACATCACTGCTTATTCATGGAAAATACATTCATTTAACTTAACAAGCCACAGTGAATATACAGATTCTGTGAAAATAAGAAATAAAACTGGGTATTCTTTTTGGAAAAGTCAAATGAATATAATGAATAGCTATAGGAAATTATATAAATATATCATTTATAATTTGTGATAAAATACAATGAATTTTTCGTTAGTCTATCTCATTATCAACTCTAAAAAAATACTGCCATTTTGATGTAATAATAAAATGTAATTATGTTTCGTATTTAGCAGATTATCAGACAAATTTTAAGAAGTATTTAATTTTAGAGGCTTACATTTTAAGAATTTAAAAATCCATGTAAAAATATTAAGGGAAATTATCGAATATACTGTATTTTCTTCCTCAAACTGATCATGAATTTTCAATCGCGTCATTTTAAAACCTGGAAATAAAATTGAACTATAAAAACCCAAATAGTTTGTGTGAGATATATATATTTCTCACGAATTTAATAAACTTTCTTGAAACCTTTGAATGGACTTGGACACATGAAATGTCTCTGAAACAGTTATCATGTTATTGATTATTAGAGCGAAAATCCTTTCATTCCTTATTTTTTGTCCGGAAATCCATCATCTATTTCTCAGAAGAAAAGTATCAGATGAATAATGGAGAAAAGAACTATTTTTCACTAACAATTTCTTTCTTCTACAGTTTATATTCAGTTCAACTTCCATGAAAACCATGAAAAATTAGAATACTTATACCTTCTTTTGTACTATATATATATATATATATATATATATATATATATTTAGGGTATTTGACTTAAAATATATATATTCCAATGTTAGCTTTTTTCAGTAACTATAAGTATATAGTTCTTTAGAATCGGAAAAAGAAATTTCATTTTAATAAAAGTGGAATTATATATATATATATATATATATTTCTTTTTGGATCTTGACACATATTTTATCATACCTAATTACAATGTTTTAGTTATTATTAAAGTAATTTTCTACATAATTTTAAACAGAAAAAATAACATCGGTTAAAAAATAAATTTCTTTTAAAATATTTCAAGAGTGTGTGTCTCTCTAATATAATTTATCCTTAAATGGTTATAAAACATTTCTTTCTAAAAGTTTTACCTATCTATTTTAACATTTTTCTTGTTGAAAATTAATGCATCATAACAAATAATACCCTATCTGGCCAAAAGTATCCGGATGATTCAATGAACTCGGAGTGTTTTGAGGTATATATATGTTGGTATCCCTTTTGCATCGATAACAACCTGCATATATCTGGGAAGACATTCTGCAAGTTGATACTATACACAGGGATTGATATCCAAGCTTCCATCACAGCTGAAGTGAGTGCTAGTAATTTTTAATTCAAATGTGTTGATTTTTAATGAATTCAAATTGTACTATCTTTATTAAATTCATTATGTACTATTTATATTTGTTTTTATGATGAATTAAGTTTATAGTTTTGATTTGTTTCAACAAATAGTAATATTAAACCAATTTTTTAGTTATGTTTTCAGTTTTATTCAGTAATTTCATCTATGATATGGTAAGTACTTTTCATAAATAGTTCAATATGTATATGTGTGTGTGTATACATATTTCCTATAGTGTGTGTGTTTGTGTGTTTAGGATAACATATTTATAAGATATATACATATATCTTATACATTAAGTATCCTAAGAAATACCCTAAAGATATTATTTTCATTTCATGCCATTAAACAAAAGAGCTCATAAATAATAGGAAAGTATTCCGAATATCTTAAATATTGCTTTACTTGTATAAATGTCTAAAATAATGTATAATGGCATGTTAATTGTATTAAATGTTATGTCTGAAATAATGTATAATGAATGAATAATCAGAGTTTGCGTTGTTCTACATTCATTTTACTCTAGAATATATTTAAATTATAATATTATTTTTTCTTATTCCGATTTAATCCTGAAAGCATTAGTATGTTAGCACTTTCTAAGAAAGCTGAATCATTTTATCCATTGTAAAATATGATTGTTAAATTGTTAAAAAGCATGAATTCGAGATAGTATACTTTAAGAAACATAATAACTTTCATGTAAAATATTTCAAAAGTTGTTCGTAGTAAAATGATAGAACCGTATGCATTTAAGAAGCAGAGTAAAACAGGTGCAATGTAACACATTTTAAACACTTTCCCAAGGCTTATTTTGATACTTATTATAACTAAGGAGACAGAAATTACTTTGAAACGTGATAAATCATGTCATCTAAACATGAAGGATATTTCGTGACCTTCGGAATATTGCTTTTCTTTGTCCATCCACTGGTAATAGCTCAGAGATGCAGAGGAAATAATATCGTGTAGATAAGGAAATTGCACACGTACACGGAAAGAAATAATTACAAGTTACTAGATGACATATGCCGGGATATGAAATATTATAAAGGAGTTCAAATCGCAGTGGTGTTACTCATTTTTAAGGTATCCGACTTTGTTCCGAACCGTGAATTTAAAAAAGCTCGTAAATGGATAATTTTCATGATATTTAGTGTTACTTAGATTAGAATACATGTATAAAATTTTTTTAAGGACATTTTGACAACAAAAATTATTTAAATACAATATTTTGGCAAAAAAATTAACTTAGAATAATTTTTTTTCCAAATGTTCTTCTTTTGTGAAAAATGCTTCTATTATAATAATATTTTGCCTGTATATAGCTCAGACCTCTGTACAGAGGCTCAACTAGAATTTTTGAAATATATAACTTAAAAGTGGGTTTATCCATATTTTACGACAACAGAGGGGTGCAATTTTTAAAAAAAAACGCCAATAATTATTTAAATTGGTATTAACTCTGAAAATAATGTGAATTTTTCAAAAATTCTAGTTGAACCTCTGTAGAAGACCTGGAGCTATATACAGGCAAATATTTTTATATGAGCATTTTTCACAAAAGGGGAACATTTGGAAAAATTATTCTAAGTTAATTTTTGCCGAAATATTGTATTTAAAAAATTTTTGTCAAAATGTCCAAAACAATTTTTATACATGTATTCTAAGCTAAGTGACACTAAATATCATGACAATTATCCATTCATACGCTTTTTTAAATTAATCGTAGTCGGATACCTTAAACGTTGTTCCTCAGATACTAAAAATCAAATTTATAAAAGACTCTAAATAAGGTTAAAATACTTGTGTCAATTTAATTTTAAATAATGTCTGGTACATAATGTTTATTTAAGTTTTACGTAATATTTACCCACCTTCTAAATTGTATCTAGTTGAAATGTGAAACTAATATTAAAAAATATCTGCTGAGTTAAAATAACTTGATTAGAATTTCACGTTATTTCAATCTTGACATTTAATTAAAACTGCTTCTCTTAAAAAACAAACAAACAACACATTTTTTTGCTAAACAAGCGTATACATACAGAAGAACATCATATGTTTCTAATTTTTGAACATTTCTTTAAGAAAAACTAAATTATTCTTATATACATATCAAATCATATACCCTATATATATATATATAAAATTTAAATAATAAATATACAAACCTTTTCTACTTTTTTTGGGTTTACAAAAACCCAATTACAAAATATCTGCATTAAATAATAGGCATGTTTCAGCACAATGCTAGCAAGCATAACTTAAAAATGTTTAAATGTATATTTTGCATTAGGACAGCGTTTCTCAAACTGTGGGGCGCGTCCCCTTTGGTGGCATGATAACCCAATAAGAGGGGCGAGAGCGTATCAAAAGTCGAAAATAAAACAATATTTAAAAATATTATTAATTTACTGAAAAAAAAAAACAAAAAACATTCTGAAAAATTTAAAAAAAAAAATAGCATTTACACTAATAAAATACATTAAAAAATATATCAGTACCACACTGTATTTATAATTAATTTAAATACGTTAATACAAGTTTAACAATTACCAGTGCCCCAGAGCTTGTCTATAAAATTATATAAAAAAATTTAAAACTTAGTTTGATAAATTGTACTTTGAATGAAATTGTATATTTACGTCAAAGTTCATTTATTATTGAATTCAATACATTGTTATTGTTTGGATGGGTAGGGGGGTGCGAAGAAAATTATGACTGTAAATGGGGTCGCAAGTATTGAAAGTTTGAGAAGCACTGTGTTAGGAGTAATACTAGAATTAAATTTAAGAAAATCATATTTTTTGATAAAAAAATATTTTAAGCATCTCTCTTTCTCACTCACTCACCTTCCATTTTGCTCTTAATCAATTATAGGAAAGTAATTGCATATCACATTTTTAATTTTCAACGAAAACTTTTGCAATTTATGAAGTTATTGCTTTAATTATTTAAATTATTTTTACCATGTTAAATTGATTTATTTGCTACGAATATATTTTCTGAATTATACACGAATCAATTGCATCGACGAGTTTTAATTACTTTTTACTGCGGCAAGCATTCTGTTGAGATATCATTTGTAATATTATTATACAATCAATTAATTTGCCACATTGGTGTATAATTAGTATTCAGTTTCTACGTCTAATTAAGTACCTCATACATTCTGATTAAGCTAATGCGTATTTGACTCCTAAATTACAATTAGATAATTAATGTGATAATTAATTGAAATGCCAATACAAATGACCTTCCTATTCGATTGTTAATTATGCATAATGATGTAATATAAGAAAATTGTTTTAATCTAGCTGTAAGAGATAAAAATGGTACAGAAGTACAAACTATGTTATTATTAGAACATATTATCATTAAGAACATAAATTTTGAAAACTTGAAAGAAATATATGTTCAATAATAAGAACCCTACATTATATTTTCAAAATAATTTTTATAATGTATTTAGCAAACAAAGAGTAATAATTGTTCTTACATTAGATTTACTTTGCTGAGTATTATTAATCTCTTGACTTAAGTAATATGACAATATGTGATATTTAATTCTGCCTCATTATTGGTTTCTTAATTATGTACAAAAATAATATAAGTCTTAATAAATAATATATCATGTTATTTTCAAAAATAAATATATACGAGAGAAATACAAACATATGCCTTGTTTTAATATTGATAATGTATATTTATTATTGAATGAACGAAAAGCATATAATATCAATTACCTTATGCTCAATTTTAGTGTGTTCAGATTTTAATTTTTTTCTTCAAATAGATATGAAAAGCAAAAATAAAAACACAGAATTGCTTTCATTTGATGTTTTATTCTTCCACAATATAAAAAATTTGCGTATGAATGTATCACACACAAATGAATATACATAATACAACATTGCATAATACTTAGTACTACATAATACAACATTGCATAATACTTAGTTTACTACTATCAAAAATTTACAAGGGATTTTATAAGAATAGGTCTAGATATTACTATTAGAAACAAATACACATACGTAATCTAACAAAATAAAAGAAATCTGCGTAGAAATTCTTGTACTAGGATGATTTCTTTTAAATCTAAAAATTCCTTTCACACCACATACCAATCGAGATTGAAAAGTATTGAAGTACTTTTGTTTCTGACCTCTTTAAAAAGTGTTGAGAATATTCAAATAAACTTGGGATCTCTGAAGGTCTAATCTAATAGAAGTACTCTGTCACTCTCACATACTAAAATCTTTAAAGTTTTGAACTTAAATATAGGAATAAAGCTACGAAAGAAAAGTAGTTGTGGTTACGAGTTTTAAGATCATTAGATTATATCTATAAAACGGATTTAAATTTTATTCAACAAGTAGTATGTTGAAAAAATGAGGGTGGTGGAATGTAAATAAACGGGTGTAGAAAAAGGTGGAAAGTCAATACAAATGTGAGGTTAAACTCTGGTATTGTCTCCAGCATCCGATGACTCTTAAGTTTCGAATTTATTGTATGTTAATTAATTTTTTAACAAGGCAAAATAAAAACAGAGTGAGAAAAAAACTTACAGAAATGTTATAGAAATGTCTCATTTTATAAATTGAATTTGCATGTTTTTGATTTGCCTGCTGTTTGCATATTTTGTTCAAATTTTTAAAAAATAAAATTAATGTTACAATTAGAAAATAAATACCTCATTGCTGAAACACTGAAAAAATATCAAGGTAAATAAAATTTTTAGATTGTTAAAATTTGGTCGGGGTTTGATTTTAAAAATATCGTGCAAGTACAAAATGACTCTTGATTAACGAATAGTTCTGTTTTAAATCTTACTCAAATAAAGAAAATGATCTACAGTTCATACCTACCTCCCATTTCCTTCAAACAATACAAAGATGTTATTTTTATGTATTTCAGGTTAGACGTAGTTACATTAAAAATATCATTTATACGTAATTTTAATTATTATTACGGTAACTTAAAAATATAATTTTGCATGAAATAATTATGCACATTTTTATTAAATTTAAAATATTAAAATATTTTATTTAAGATTATATGAATTATTCATTAAACTACTGCATTCGTAAGAAAATTTCAATAAAATAGAGAATCATGAGCATGGGGTAAATAATGCAACTACAAAAAATTGGTCTTTTTAATGACATCAAGACAAGTTACACCATTGAAAATTGCATAATTTGTAAACAATGTTCATAGATTTTGATGAAAATTTATAAACTTAATCAATAGCTTTGTCAAACATATATATATATATATATATATATATATATATGTTTATCTTAGAATAATATTAACTTTTAATATATTTAAAACACATCTTTATTTCCATTTACAAATGTCTTTAACTAAAAGATTTTAAATCCAGTAAGATATTTTACATCCATATAAATTTTACAAACATATATATATATCCTTATTAATATTATAAATGCGAAAGTATGTTTCGATGTTTGTTCCTCATTCACGAAAAAACAACTGAATAGATTTCAATGAAACTTTACAATGATATAGCTTATACATCAGAATAACATATAGGCTATAATTTATAACGATGTTGTGTGTGAAGGCTGAAAATATAAAGATAATTGCAAATAATTAGGGGAAAAATCCCGCGAAAAGATATATCTATCATTTATGTGGGAAGCAAAAATTTTCCCATTTTGTTTTGTCTATGCCAGGCGCCAGGACTGAGAAGGGTTGAACATGCGGAGCGTGAGGCATATTACAATTTTAACATAAAATGAGTACAACAGAAAGTAATATTAACGTATTACACTTTTAGATATAAATTATTTCCATTATTTTAAGCGGTAATTGCACAGAATTTATAACAATGTGTTTCTTTTGCTGAGCAGAGATCATCTTAAGAAGGTGTTTTCAAAAATCGACCCACAAGACAGTTGCTGGGAGTTATAAATAAAAAAAAAGTCCTTTTTATTAGCGATTAGATCTACAGACATAAAATTTAACAGACATGTTTTTTTCTTTTGTTCAGCTGAGATATACAAATAGCTTTTTTTTTAATGTACAATTCACGTAAAATTAACTCATTAAAAACTTAAATATATATATAATTGTATCATTGCGTATGTTAGGAAGTCCTTTTATTTTCAATACATTTTAAATTAATATTTAAGGTTTTTAAATGTATATTTATGGACTTTTATTTTATCTAAATTTACAAATTTTACTTTTATGTGGTGCTGTTAAAACTGCCTTTGTATTGGCGAGAAATATTAACCAGATTTTGAGTTCACGAGGTAAATTTTATCACCTTTTAGTTTTTTATTACATCTATTTTAACTCTATACTAGTAAGTAGTCTATTAATTTTTATAGTTATATATTAAGTGTATGTTGCATATTACTTGGTAATATTTACATACCTATACTATGTTTTCCTTTCCCAACGGTCTACTGGATAGGCAAATTACAGGTGAAGTTTGACTGGTCACAAGAAATTGTTTAAGCTGTAATCTTAGTTCCTAAGGCCAAGAGTTTGCTATTGTATCACCACTGGCTAATATTCCATACTATCTTGAATGGTTATACTTAAGTTTACAACTATTTGTATATATTATTATGCGTTACATATATATATATATATATATATATATATATATATATTTTATATATATATATATATATGCATATATATATATTTAATATATATTATATATTCATTATGTATATATATATTTTATATATATATATATATATGTAATATATAAATATTATATATAATATATATTGAAATTTAATATAACTATACTAGAGTTATGGTTTGGGGTGCGATTTCGTATCATTTACGATCCAATGCTACGATTTAGGAATTTTAATAGCAAAGGTAGGACCGTTTCTACACCCAAGTCGTCCCTGCTTCGCATCCCTGGAGCTATCTTTCAGCAGGATAATGCACACCCACATGTTGCAAAGACTGTTCAGCCCAACACGTGCAACTTCTTCCTTTGGCCTACTTATACGACGGATATGTCACCTATTGAACACGTGTGGGATTTGTTGGGTCTTCGTCTCGCTCGTGATCCACGTCCTGCAGCTTCAAAGGACGAACTTTTGTTGCACAAACAAGAAAAATGGAATTCTCTTCCGCAAGCAGACATTCAAAATCTGTTTGACTCCATGCCACGTCGTATAGCAGCACTTATTGCAGTGTGTGGTGACTACAAAATACTGATTTGGCAGCTTAATATTGTTTTGTCCTTAAATTCCATCATTTATTCGTACTTAAAACATCATCTGTGATTATATTCATTAATTTGTGACCTTATGGTGTTAGTTTTTGAAAACGCAGTTTTATACTGCCAGGCTTACTGGAATTTTAAAAGTTATAGCTTTTACCAGGAAAATAAATTCAAAATGTAAATTTTAATAAACTGTAAATCCGTATATTGGAAATTTCTCCGAGATTTTTAGGGTCTAGTCCTATTGGTCACACTTGCAAGCATTATTTGGCAATTTCAGACGTATAAACTAGTTATACTGACTTAATTAATAAAGATGTGGACGCCACAACAAAAGGAGCAGTGCGTACATTGTTTAACGGAATTTCAGTCACACGTGTACAGCGACGAATTCAACAGAACGGAATGCCGATCCTGAGACATCAAAATCTATCCACCAACTGGAAAAAACTTTAAAGAAGACAGGAAGTTTGGTATCTCAAACTGGCAAGTATCCTTAAGTTTTCGTGATTGAAGACACTGTTGAACGTGTATGTGATAAGAATTATAGTAGAAGTCCCGATAAGTTTATTAGGCAAATCGATAACGACATTCCATTGTGTTCAAATTCGACCTTGTACACGCGGAAATGATTGAAATTCCGTTAACCAAAGTACGCACAGCACCTTTGCTGTGGAGACTACATCTTTACTTATGAAGTAAGTATAACAAGTTTATTGACTACGATTGCCGAATAATGCGCACACGTGTGGCCAATAGGACTAGACCCTAAAAATCTCGGAGGGATTTCCAACCAGAATGAGTAATTTATTAAATCGGATGGCTACTTACATAATATTAAGCCATAACTTTTGGATATTTTAACCCGGACACCCTGTATGTATATTTACACACACACATAATATATATATGAGTGTGTGTGTTTTTCAGTGCACAAAAGGTGTTTTTTCCACCTTCCTTTTATACTCAAAATGAAATAATTCTATTTTTCAAGAAAAATGACAATATTTAATTTTTAAACATAAAACTCTGCTATTAGAATGATTCATTTCGTTTTTATCTAATCATTTATTCATTTTGCTCTTGATAGTAATTAGTTGCATTTATATATTTTTAAATACACTATACCATTTGTTAATTCTAATTCTACTTTCATAAAATTTAAATATATGGTTGTAGACAGTTGAGAAAAGAAAAGGAAAATCCTTATAAAACGCCCAAAACTTCGCTCCATTAGGTTGGAAAACAACCTGCATCTTATTCAATTCCCGAAATAGAAAGACTCAATTCTTTAGGAGAAATAAGGGGAAAAGACCTGAACGAGCTGCTTTGATGAATTGCTAATTTGAAAGGTATTCACTACACATTTTAAAGAGCTCTTTAAGCATCCGCGAGGAATTCAAACTAAAGATAGGATAATGATCTTTTGTATAGTGTTCAGATGAATTATGCATATCCTTAATTTAGTAATGTATTGTGTCTGAAGCGTTAATTGGAAGTTTATAGAATATGGAGTGATTCATTACAAAATGATTTGATTGAATATCTGTACAAACTTTAGGATTACTTGTCTGGAAAAGGACATACAGGGTGCGGCAAAAAAACTCGGACAAATTTCTTGCCTCTTAGAATAGTTAACGGATTCTCCTTTTAATTGGTGTTTTCATGTTTCTTTATCCACTTTAATAATAAAATATGTTTTTACTATAATTATTAGTTTGTACTTTGATTTATGTGTTTTTGATAATGTCAAGCAAAAGGACTGCTATTTTACAGTTGTTTTAGAAAGGAAAACGATAGTTTGTTTGCTGAATGTACCTCGGCAAACAGTGTCAGATGCAATCTGCCACTTCCAAGAGATTGCAATGATGGTTAACGTCGAGGAAGTGGGCGAAAATTCATTGTAAACACATCAAGGAATCGTAAGGCCATCGAAAAGCGAGCCCAGAGACATCCGAGGGATTCTATGAGACAGAGTGCTCTTGACATGGGAATAAGTGGCAGATCGATGAGACAAATAGCAAAAACAGTGCTTCGACTGAAGCCTTAAAAGTTGCGAAAAGTGCAGCTTCTCACTGAAAAATACGAACTCGTACGGTTCCGAAGATGCTGAAAACTTTTGAGACGGGCCGCAAGTCAGCGCAGGGAGAGATTCCTTTTATTTGATGAGAAGATCTTTACGGTTGAACAAGTTAATAACTTCCAAAATGATGGAATATGGTCTGTGGATCCTCCAAGCGCATCAGGAATTGTTGAATATCGCCAATATCCAAAATCGATCCTGGTCTGGGGCGGAATTTGCGCAAGTTTCAAAGCATCTTTGGTTTTTTGTGGAAGAGGGCGTTAAAATCAATCAAAAAGTGTACCAGAGGTACATTCTTGAAACTGTTGTACTTCCGTGGGCCCAAAAGCATTTCGAAAATACAAATTGGAAGTTTCACGAAGACTCTACACCAGCTTACAAGACCAGAAAGCCAAAGAGTGGTGCAAGGTGAATATTCAGACACGATATCACCTAAAGAATGACCACCCTACTCACCGGATTTCAATTCCATGGATTACAGTGTATGATCCATTTTAAAGTCCAGGGCCTGCACTAATTCGCATAAAACATTGGATTCTTAAACACAATCGCTTCTACGAGAATGGGATAGATTAAGGGTAAAGACTTGCGGTTCATTGTTGAAATTTTGCAAAGAGTCTGAGCATCTGCATTTCGCAAACAGCGATAACTTTGAAACCAAATAATTTTATTGAAGATAGCAATTTTTTGA
>BMAV01022914.1:8336-39669 GCA_019973955.1 Trichonephila inaurata madagascariensis
CCGCGTTCCACCAACGCGCGCCTATGGAAGAACCCGAGGCCCCCGAGCTGAAAAAGAATATATAAGTAAATCCTCTGAAATAAGGAAATTCCTCGCAAACTCTGTTCAATGCCTTTATTGTGTTCTAAAGCCTTCGGAAAAAATTTATGAATGGCATTGCACATTAAGACGTTTATATACGCAAGTGGCACTTAAGAGGTCATAATGTATCTTTAGTGTCAAATTATAGTATTATTCAATTCAATACATTGTTATTGTATGGAAACTGTGCGTTCTGAATCTTTCGGTTGAATATTGGGTCTCATATATTCAGAGTTTGAGAAGCACTGTTTTAGTTGTACATCAAGGGCAGTAGTCCTTTATCACAGCGATAACTGTTTCACAAAAAAGGGTACAGGACAACACAAGTTACTCTCACAGACATATTTAAAAGTGAGGCACCTATCTTTTTTGATGCTTTCTTGAATTTGTATTTCTTTTTCTTTCAGATTAAATTACTTTACTGCTTTGATATTTAGCAGTTTTTTTTTTCTAAGACAGAGAATATTTTATTTTGAGTATAATGTTAATATTAAATTTATTCTAAAAAAAACTAGATTAATATCCCATTCATTAATTTATTCCTTATTTTCTTATGCATTTACACTTTACATTTATTGAAATTTTAACACCCGTTATTTCAAATTTACATTGCAGTACTTTTATTAAAAAATTGAATGAAGACAAATGAGTTTAAAAATTGTAAGTGAAATTGAATTACTTTTGATGATGAAAGATGAAATTACAGTCTTAATAGCACCAAAGTTATCAGTATCATTCACATTTTCTTGCAAAACCTTAAACCTGTATGTATTTATATTTCTGGTAAGTATCCCATTGCTGTTACAAACGGTACAGTAAATTTCTAATGAGTCTTTGCAGTATCAGCTATGTCAATAAGTAAGTGGGCTCTTAACGTTGTCCACTTGACATAAGATTTTTTTAAATTTTTAATTCGGATTTCAGAATGGTACAATAAATAAATCATAAAACAGAATTAATCCCAGGCTTCTTTTCGAGGTGGGGGGATTTTAATATACAGAGGCAAGGCCATTATATATTACGAGGTACGATCTGAAGGTAAGTTTCATCCCCTTTTTTTTCAACGAAATATTTATCGCCACAAAAAATACATTATGGAATCCTCATCGTGATTCTAGTTTTCGACATAATCACCACCGTCATTGAGACATAAGTCGCTAGAAACGATAAGTTTGAAGAAACTACTCTTCGAATACCCGGTGCCCTGAGATGCATGGAGTTATCCCACAGCCTGCTGTGGTTGTTGTATTCTCTATGCAGTGATATCAAATGGCACCGAAGACGTCCAAAATGGCATTTTCTAGTTCAGTGACCTTTGACAAATAAATCAGATGTTGGTCCGTGGGGCTTAGGCCTATGTTTTTCGGTTTCGCCAATATAGAAGGGCAATTGAAAATTTGCTTAAGAGAAAATTGAATGTCAAGACAGTTAGGACAAGTATGTTACAAGTTACTCTGGCCACCATAAGATATTTTCATCCCCTTAACACTACGACGTCCAGGATTTCGATTACCCTTAAACGTCCACCGCGATGTATAAAACATATAAAATAATTTTAATAACTAATAAATTGCAGGACTACTTTTCAGTAGGGTTCTGCACACCCTGCCTTCCTCCATTGAGGGTTCACCAACGATTAGCTATTTGACGAGACATGACCTCACCTACAAATGTTTGTGAATGATGGGCACACTAGTCTTATGTATCCATTCATACAGGGTTAAATATGTCTGTCTGTCACCATGATAGGTAATCGAATAATCCTTAAACACACTTTTACTCTTACTCACTCTTCATCAACATTTTGTGCATGAGTCATTCATCCTACATTGACGTTTTTTTCCATCGTTTAGCCAGCAATGAATATGGTTTTTTTTTTTTTTTTTTTTGGTTTTTGTTTTTTTACTTGTGATATATTGTCCCTTTATTTTAAAAAAAAATGACGACAATTACTTTCGGGGAACGTCTTTTTCTAATTTACATCATTTATAGATTTCATTAAAGATGATCATTTACATTTTTCGCTAAAGATCATCATTTACATAGGGATAAAAATTGTTTTATTTTACACGTAATTGATTTCAGAAAGCATTTTCTGATGCGGTTTCTTTTTAATTAATTCTAGATTTAAGAAAGAAATTTTGAATTTTCATCAGTTCAAATACTAGCCAATTATCATAATATTAATATTACGCTTATTTTTCAATAATTAATGCTTAATTAAATAATTAGTGATAATATATGGTTATATAGAAACAAATAGAACTTCCCATTTGTGTGAATCATTTTATTTTCTTAAATTTAAATTAAGCTGTTACGAATTATACTTTTGAATTTATCAACCAGATTCACACGTGGAAAAAAATTTCCATTATTCGAAATGTAAAATTAGAGCAAAACACAATTAAATTCTAAACTTAACTCACTTTTTCGCCATGTAGGATATATATATATATATATATATATATATATTTATTTTTTAAAAAAAATTTAGGTTAATTTAAAAAAAAAAGTTTTTATTCTTCCAATCAGGAAAGCAAACAAAAGTAAAGTATCTAAAAAGTGTGTATCAAACATTAATAACTTTCCTCTAAACAGTCACGTTACCGAAAAAATGAATGGAAATAATATAAATTAATAAAATAGAATCTAAACACACAAAGAACTAAACAATAACATTCAATAACCTTATAGGTTTATTTGAAAATAAACGAAAGAGTTTCCATTTGAATTTCATTGAAAAAAACACCAGAAATAAAGCAAAATATAGAACTTCTTGTAGAAATCATGAAGAAAGAATATGCGTATAAAAATCTGTAGAGTTCATGAAATTCTCTTACAATTAAATTCCTCGTGCTATATTTTTTGATAATGTATTTATATAAATATCTCCTAAGCTTTATTTAATTATAGGGAACATAAAAGAACTAATTATATTCAAGAAAATAAAAAGTGCTATATAATTATTGGTATCTTTAAATAGAAATAATATTGTATTATCTGTTTTTACAACAAGACAGAAATAAATTACCTTCCTATTAAAAAAATGAACAGTTGAATTCCATTAAAAATATGAGTTATAAAATAAATCAGAAATGTTTGCATTTTTACTATCATAAAGCTTTTCAGAAACCGTATATTAAATTTCTTTTTTTTTAATATATACATAATGTTTTTTTTACAAATTTCAGTTGTAAGAGTTTCATTTCAAAAATGTAGTTTCTGTAAAGGTTTTTAGAATTGCTGAAAATTCAAATCCCAGCAGATTTATATTTAATTCTTTAATATATATATATATATATATATATATATATATACTCTTTACTACTTAACTCTACTTTCTTCTTGCTTTTATTAAGTTGAATAAAATATATGTTAATTTTATTATTTCCTACTAATAATGGTTTCAAGTATATTAACGTATAATTTATTAAGTAGAGTTTCTTACCACGTATATGTTATGTTTATATTCCCAATGAAGCTCTAATTTTGCTTTTTTTGTAATTTCCCTTTCGAAATTTCTATTTTCCTTTCGTTTTAATTAGGTATGGCATGTTTGCTAAATACCTTTATTTTTAAATATTACTTTCTCAAAAATGTTTAAATTGTATCGTGAAAACTTTGGAGAAAAAATATTAGCGTTTCATTTATCCCTATTTTAAAACTCCTGCTACCATGGACACAATTTTCCTTCATAATATTTGCTATTCAAATCAAATTTGCTTAGTAACATTTTAGAATATTTCTATAGGAAGTAATTATATCTTAAGATATCCGACTACGTTCGGAACCGTGATTTTAAAAAGGCGTATAAATGGATAATTGTCATGATATTTAGTGTCACTTAGATTAGAATACATTTATAAAAATGTTTTAAGGACTATTTGGCAAACAAAAATTATTTAAATACATTATTTCGGCAAAAAATTAATTAACTTAGAATAACCTTTTTTCAAAATATTCTCCTTTTGTGAAAAATGCTTCTATTATAATAATATTTTGCCTGTATATAGCTCAGACCTCTGTACAGAGGCTCAATTATGATGTTTGAAAAATTCACATTATTTTCAGAGTTACAACCCACTGAAATAATTATCGGCGTTTTTTTTCTTAACATTTCTTCCCTCTGTTGTCGTATAAGGCATGGATAAACCCCCTTCTCAGTTGCATATTTTAAAAATTCTATTTGAGCCTCTGTACAGAGTTTTGAGCAATATACCGTCAAAATATTATTATAAAAGAAGTATTTTTCACAAAAGGAGAATATTTTGAAAATCGGTCATTCTATGTTCATTTTTTGTCAAAATATTGTACTTAAATAATTTTTTATTGTAATACTATTCTTAAAAAAGTTTTATATACAAATTCTAATCTAAGGGACACTGAATATCATACATAATATCCATTTATACGCTTTTGCCAAATCACGGTTCCGGACGTTGTCGGATACCTTAAATTGAAATAGTTTTTCAGTAACTAATATTTTTCATTTTTTGATTAATATACTTTCATTTTGTGTTAAAACCAGTAATGTAAATTCTACAATAATTTCAAACAAAAAAGCAAGATAAAGCTACCAACATAACATGCTCCAAAAGTTTTGAATAATATCATATATATATGTTTGAAATATTATCCAAGAATAAATTTTCGTAACTATTCAAAATTATAAACACTAAATAATTGTAACCTATATAAATTGAAATAAAAATATCTTTGAAACACACATTCCGCTACTTTTAAAACCTTGCATGATTTTCCCTGTAGCCAAGATTTAATTGCATTTTATGTTCACATTTTTAATATAAATTTCATAAGAGCGGTTGTACGTGAGTCAAATAAATTTACAAAACAGAATTGAGTGAATAAATTCCAATTCTTCTTTTTAGTCTTTCACAATTATAACTAAAATTTAGAAAATTCTATCTCTCAATTGAACATTGATGCAACCTCTCACTCATATTTTACTTCATTCTTTAAATGTAAATCACGTTAAATTATTTTTTTAAAGTTTATATTAAATTTCTGTCTATTACTTCTGGTATCCATTATTCTGTAATAAGTAGACGAAGCAATTAGCTAACATTATATCATGATAGCATAGATATATGTGTCTGAATATAGAAGCAAGAAAATAATTGTTTTATTATAGCTTGCCTGGAAAAGCATCAGCTATATATAAAAAATAAATATATCATTGATTATATCCTAAAATAATCCTTTCGGATTGTTGTTACGCAAGTTGAAAATGTTTTTATACAAATCAAGATATATTATATCCTCAACATAGAAGCATATAAGTTCAACAAAATCTAAGATAGATCCTAAACTTAACTTGTTTTACTTTAAAGTATATTTTCCGAAGAAAGCAGACTAATATATTTGGCGAAGCTGCTACTTTTTACAATTGTATATATTCTGTCACAATGTTAGAAAATATATGAAGTGCTCGATATTGTGAAACATATTTATAAAACGTGTAAGACATTTTTGTCCGAATCGAAGAATGTTTTTTTCTTGATAATCCTTATACAAATCGTTAAAACTCAACGAAGGAAATAACTTTTGAATTTTGCAAGGGGATGAGGGAGTGAGAGTTATATTAACGTCCAACTATAACGCTTCATGATGGCTGTTGGCAACATACCTCGCAATTTTGAGCCTTGGTCAAGTGACGTGAATGACACATGAGCTGACAACTCATCAATTATCTACCCCAACTAACTACTCTACTTGGCGATTTTTTTCAACTCACGATACGTGCGAGTTTTCTTATCCATCACCGTCTATCATACGGATATTCCTATGGTTTTTTTTGTTTTTTGGTATTATTACTTTTAATTATTTTACGTGAATGTGAATAATTTCTAATCAGTTTTTATAAAAATACTAGTCACAATCCTTATGATAAAAATATATTAATATAGTGAACCTCTCATAAAGACTTGTATATTAAAAATTCTTCTCAATTTCATAAGCGAAAAGGACAGTTAAAACAGTCCTTAAAGTAAAAAAATTGAAAAAAAAAAATCAGTACCCGTGTGTCAGACGGATGTTTCGAAGAGCGGCAAAAAAATTGATGTTCTGGCTAGATGGCCTTCCGGCCTTCACAGATTTAGCAAGACTTTTACATGATGGCCCTTCAGTGGCACTAGTGCTTGAACTTATGACGCTCCGGTCACAAGTTCATGACCATGACCACTAGACTAATGCAGCCCTCTCTTGAAGGGGATATATATACTAATAATATTTTAGAGGGAAACTGAGTAAAGGTGTAAATGTACTCAGGTAATGTGCATTAAATTTCAAAAGATGTTTTTTTTTTTCTTTTCTTAAATTATATTCTAATATATTCTCAGGTATATGCTATGCAGTAGACCCTGTTTTTGTGCGGTACTTTTTTATGCAATTTTATTTTTGTGCGACAGCATAAAAAAAGTACCTGCAGTATTTCGACAATTTGCTTGTTCTATGTAAGAACTAACGAAATGTTCGAATATTTTTTGTGCGGTTATTTTTATGTGATTTTTATCATCCGCACAAATCAAGTTCAACTGTAGTTAATAATTAAAATTAACTATAGTTAAATAATTATGAACTTTAGTAAGAACCATATGTAAATTAAAAACTTCTCTCTCATAATCGTCTTCTTTATTCATTATAGCGTCAATCAAGTTCAACTCGTTATGTGTTCATTAAAATCGAATCATTTGAATTCATGTTTAGATAGAACTTCAGTAAAGCATTTGGTAGCTAAACAAGTAACTAAATTTTTCAAAGAAAAATTGAAGTAAACAGTATTAATATAAAATATAAATGTTTCCAAATCATAGTGATTTAAATATAAAAAAAGAGTAATTTAATGTAAATTTTATAGATTAAAATTGTTGTACGAATACTAATTAAATAAACCGCTCCTTATGTTATATTATCGCAAAATAAAAGAAGAATTCCCTTAGAGTAGGAATTTTAAAAAAAATAGTATATACAGTCGAACCTCTATATTGCGGTTTTTTCTATATAGTGAACTTTTTCCTGGAGCCTGGAACATTTCACGATTTTCTTCGTAAAATTACCTCTCTATAGCGAAGTGCATTTTCTATATAACGAACTTTTTCTTTTGTGATTCATTTTTTGTTCTCCCTTTTTTAAAAGTATTTCTAAAAAAAATTCAAGTTATCTACTCTTTAACATATTTTATGGTGGTCATAAATCTTGAACTTGTTTTACTCGCCGAGGGCAATAGAGTTCTGAATGTTTCATCCAAAAAATGCAAACTTTAACACATCATTGCCCAGTTCACTAGAAACATCTTCGATATTCTCTTTCTCCCTCAGGGGAGTTGTCCCGTGTCTCTGTGTTCTAACTATAAAATAATGTATGTTTAATATTATTCGTATGCTTTAAGTTATAAAATGTCCTTAAAATTCATTAATTTTAGTATAAAATTATTTTCTTAATATTGAAAATACAGTGAATTTTTCGACATTCTTTTTTTCTTGCAGTTTTTCTTTTATTCTTTCTTTTTTGATTGGTAAGATTTATAAAATAAATATATATTAATTTTAAAAAGTTGCGAATCATTACTTTTTTAATATATAGTGTTTATGAATTTAAAATTTGTTTTATTTGGTTTATATAAAATGTATTAAAAGATGAACCTCTATATAACGAATTTTCTCTATAACGAACTTTTCTCCGGGATTTACCGTCTTCTCTATATATAGAGGTCCGACGGTATATATATATATATCTAAATACGATTTATTATTTTTTTTAAAAAAAATGCTCATGTCTTCTTTAAAAAAATTATATTGTTAATGAAAAATGAGTGGGGGAAAACTGTATAATATTTCTTATTGAAAGATGATAAAGACTATTGTATTTTTTTTAACTTTTCGAGTAGTTTAGAAAGCCTTTTTTATCGATCAAAACTTTTAAATAAATAAAACAATAAATTATCTAAGACACGAAAAAAATTTTCATTGGAAAACTAATTGTTACTGTGGACTTTAATTACTGACTTCATATAAAAAGCCTTTAGAATACTATAAAAAATGTGTACATTTAATTAAATTATATTAGAAATATATATATATATTTAGAATGTTAAAATTTCTATGATTTCACAAAATTTCTGGTTGAAATTATTAGTTTTTGATCTTCTTTTGAAGAGGTTTTCTCCTCAAAAATATGTACTTGATTAATTACAGCATTGATGATAGTTATGTAAATATAGTAGAAAACGAACTTTTTTTCCATTTGTGAAAATCAATTAAAAAGTTTTAGACCTGCCGATTGTAAAATTAGAATCATTAAGACCTCCCAAACAGAATTATTCAGAGCTGACATAATATGGAAAATAAATAAATAAATAAAAGTCAAACTGCTTTGCAATTACTGCATTTATTTTAAGATAGTTGATCGATTTTCTTAAAAATCTTTTATTTTTTATTATTTGTAGATAAAAAATTTATTACTTATGGGGAAAAAAAGAAAGAAAGAAAAAAGAAATGTAATTTTTACTAAATTCTTTCAATGTGACTGAGCACATTTAATACGCAATACACTAGTTTTAGCAAAGATAACTCTGATATTTTAATACTACTCAGAGAGTAAAAAATTGACTACATATTTATTTGATCATATTTAAATCTATGCAATTGTCATATGCAAGATTTTATAGTATCCGGTCTATTTTGCAAACTAATTTTTAAACTAAGTGAAGTTCAAAATAATGGTTCTAGAGAATCATCTATTGTGTTCTTCAAACTAGGCAGAAATTGAAATCTCTCTCTAAATGATTTCTTATATTTATGTTGTTTCTTTGTTTTTCCTTGTACAAAGTTTTAAAACTGAGTTATTAGTTACCTTTTCCACTCTTTTTGCTGTAAATAATCAGCATTTTATATTACTTATATAAATTTGTTTTATATTGTGCTATTGTATACATTATCTATTTATTTTTTTTTCTCAAATACTTCAATGATTCTTTTATAAAAAATGGAGTTGCTCTGCTTTTATTTTATTTTTGCCTTTTTACTTTCAGAAAAACAACCAGTTTTAATTCAAGAGATAGTTTTATACAGAAACGAGAAGATTTCGTGAATTTTATATATATATGGTAGAAAATGAAACAGTTGTCTTTTTTTTAGATAAAAAAGGAGTGAATTTCTAACGTTATCACATAAAAAAAATATTCGTAATTTTACCAAAAGTGAAGGTAAATTATATTATTTATAAGAATGAAATGCAGACAATGAGAAGTGATTCAATAAATATTCAAACTTTAATTGCATTACTTTGATTCTAATAAGTGTTATTGAAGTAATTAAAAAATGTTGCAAAATATCAACAAGCATGATATATATATTATTCCCGAACAGAAGTAAACACGTGTAAAATGATACTTAGGGCTACATATGTTTTTTTGTTTTTTTGTATATATATTTAATAAAAACATTAAAACTATTTAGTCTAGGCAAGATTCCCTGTTCCAAATTAGATATGTTTCAACAAAATAAATCACTTACTATAATTTTCACTAAGTAGAAAAATATTTAAATTTACTTTCAATTGAAAGATATAAGTGCATGTTTTACTAACCAAAGATTATTTACTTGTAATAAAATGCAAAAATGGTAAAATGGTAAATTTATATATTTTCTTCTGTATAAATATATAAATTAAAATAACACAATAACTAATTACGCTTGTGGTTCCAAAACTAATGGAATATAACCGACATATTCATCACTCTAAATTAGTTTTGTTAATGTAAATATAATTATCTACTTTCTTCTTGAAAACTTTTTTTACAGCAATTTCCGTAAGCAGTGCTGTTATAATGAACAGTAGATTTAGAGTTTGTTGAAAAAGCTGTCCCGTTTTATGACTTAGATATATAAATATTACTTACATAAATGTGTAATATGTATGATTTAATTAGATATTTTCATCTCCATTTTTAGTACTATTCTGTTTTTTCAGCAATTTTAATGATTTATATGTGTGATTAAAGGTTCATACAAATTATTATTTCTTTTTTTTCATTCTTTTCAGTTATCAAAGGGCATTGTTAAAATTGCTTATATATGTGTGCAGAAATATTTTAAAATATTAATTTTCCCTTTCCTAAAAGAAATGTAATAAAAATCCTTCATATTTATTTTGTATATATATGTAGTCTTTGTTGATTTTTTCTTATTTCGTTTCTTCATTCAAAAATTAAAAATTTAGAGTATGTATTTTTTGTGGTATATTTTTTTCTATGTGTATCGAGTTTCCAATAGTATTTGATATACTTATTAACAGAAATGTTTGTCGAGTTTTAATATATCTTTCACTAAGGTAACTACCGTAAAATCCGGCGTATAACGCGAACTTTGAACACAAAAAATAAGATCGAAAATTAAGGTTGCGCGTTATACGCAGAGTATAAAAACGATAACTTTAAAAATAACAAAAAGGATGGACATAAACTAAATTTACTTCTAGATGTATCGAAACACTGTTTATTTAAACGAAACGACTTGCCTTATGAACAAGAACAGTTGTAGTTCTAGAAGTATACTATTTTTTCAAAAGTCTGGGATAATACCTCGAATAAAATGCTTAAAAACATAAAAACAATGTATATTAATACTTCAGATTTCTTCGTTAAAAAAGGGGTGCGCGTTATACGGCGAATATACCTAAAAATTGAAAAATTTAGCTTGATAGTATAGGTGCGCGTTATACACAGGTGCGCGTTATACGCCGGATTTTACGGTATATAGAAAAAACATTCTTATATAATTTATAGATACACTGACATTTTACTTTTCCTCGTCTTATTTTATTCAATCATTAACCTAGCATTACATATATTTTTGTGGCTATTTTTACTTTTTAAGTTTATCGAGGTTACAAAACAGAAAAATGTAACATACTTATTAATAAATAAGTAGATTCAGTTCTACATAAAAAAATCAAGAATAGTTTTATAAATATCTACATTAAATGGTAATGGTTTCCCCTTTTTTCTTTGATGTAATTAATATATTTATGTTAATGCGGAGGATTAGACTTCTTTTGTAAATTAATTCTTAGATTGTTTGCGACAGTGGAAACATTTTGAAAGTAAACGAATTTGCCTACAATTATTTATTGAAAGTTGAAATGAAAAGTCTGGAATGAAATCAAAGGAACTCTTTAAAGCACTATTGAATTTTCTTACAAAATATAAATACTTGCAAATTAGTTCAACAGTTATGTGAAGTTTTTCTCTCGGAAATAACTGATTCTTATTGTGTATCACACATATATTTTCAATCAAATGAAACAATGAATTCAGAAATTTTCTAAACGAATAACACAAAGTTCCGTTAATCGTAGTAATTCAAATAAAGAATCGGTATAGATGTTACATATAATTAAATGATATGTTATTACATTATTATTAGCTTTGATTTGGATTGCCAGTGAACTTTTTCATAACAGTTATAAGAAAAAAGTAATTATTTTAATACAAATATTTATTTATTTATTAAAAAAATAAGACGCCCAAGAAATAAAATATGTATACATATAATGTTTATTAATGATTCTTAGTTAAATGTATATTATATTGAAAACTTCAGATGAAATCAAATGAAAAAAAGAAGGAAATCTGATACCTGGATTGGAAAAGAAAATTCAGTTGAATAAAATTATTATTGATTAATAAAAAAAGGAAATTAAATTTATTTTAAAAGAAAAAATACAATTTTAAATAATATTAAATATCATTTAAAGAGAAAAGTATTTATTTAAATGAAAACATAATTCATGTATATTAAATGAATTATATCTTAAGTTTTTTGGATGATTGAATAAGAAGGATTTTTTTAGTCATATTGAAAAAAAGAGAGTTTTGTTAGTTACAAATCTTAATACTTCAATTAAAAGATTAATCGATGCACATTTTGAAGCTTGGAGGGAAAGGCAGGGTTTTAAATATACGAGTCATAAAGCTGTAATTTATTTGAATATATATATGTGTACTAGCTGGATGGCCCGGCGTTGCACGGGCTTCTTCAAGTGTACAGCTTTATGCCTTGGTTGATTCCCCTTCCCTTTCAGTGTCAGCACTTCTGTGATTTCTATATTAATGTCATTAAAATACTCTTTTTCGAAGTTTCTTCCACATCTTTGTCCTGTCGGCCGGGTCTGTTTTCTCGCCACTTAGCTCGGCGATGCAAATGCTTTTTCCGTGGGTTCAATTTTATCCCCATGGAAATTTTCCCTTTCTCTCTGGACACCAGTATTTCTGAGAGGATTCAATAAATAATTTATAAAAATTAAAAAAGTCATTCATTGGATTTTTATTCCAAGACAGATATCTTACAATTTTTCTATTGTTCATAAAGAAATAACTTTCAGTTATAAACATGCATATTAACGACCATTATATGTAGATATGTATGTGTGTGTTATTGTGTTAATATAGATTCTAAGTATAATATTTAATATCTCCAAATTAAGTAAACATTTCAGTTAAATTTAATATAGATTTCCATATGGTTATTCATAATTAGTACGTAATCAGTACACATTATGTTAATTTCATAAATTTTCTTCTATTATAAATAAGTTTCCCATTGTAAGAAAATGAAAAGCTAATGTTTTTCATTTTAAATATTGAAAGAAAAACTTTTTTGAAAAGGTCTTTTGTTATTAATATAAATTGCTGTTGTTTACTTTCTATCAGCTATCCATCTAAATTATTATAATTCGAACGCAATTTAAATATGAATAAAAGAATAAAGAGTTGTTTATCTAAATAATACATTTTCAATTAGAAATTTGTTTTAGTTACTTCAGGCAATTTAAATTCTAATAAAACTTTATGTCAAATATTTATAAAAGCTTTTAAGGTATTCGACTACGTTCGGAACCGTGATTTCAAAATAGAGCATAAATGGACAATTGTCATGATATTTAGTGTCACTTAGTTTAGAATACATGTATAAAATTGTTTTAAGGACATTTTGACAAGAAAAAATTATTTAAATACAATATTTTTGGCAAAAAATTAACTTAGAATAAACTTTTTTTCAAAATTTTCTCCTTTTATTAAAAAAAATGCTTCTAAAACAATAATATTTTGAGCTTATATAAAGTAAAAACTTCTCCAGAGAGTCTGAATTATGATTTTTGAAACATTCATATTATTTTCAGAGTTACAACCAATTGAAATAATTATCAGTGTTTTTTTCTTAAAATTTTTCCCCTCTGTTTTCGTAAAACATGGATAAACCCACTTCTAAGTTATATATTTCAAAAATTCTAGTTGAATCTCTATACAGATGTCTGAGCTATGCACTGGCAAAATATTATTATATTATAGAAGCATTTTTCACAAAAGGAGACTATTTTGAAAATGGGTCATTCTATGTTAATGTTTTGTCAAAATATTGTACTTAAATAGTTTTTTATTGTAATACTATTCTGAAAACAATTTTATATACATTTTCTAATCTAAGTGACACTAAATATCATAAATATTATCCATTTATACGCTTTTGCAAAATCACAGTTCCGAACGTAGTCGGATACCTTAACAAACATATTTATATAATTATATTAAAGTGATTCTTCCTTCATTATATCAAAACACATACTTAATTGGGATAAATAGTATATTTTGTCAATAAAAGTAGTACATTCAAGAAGGAAACTGTATATATATATATATATATTTATTTATATTTGGATGTAATAAATCTTTAGAAATTAAAACAAATGTTTTGATGTTTAGAATGAAAATAGTGTTATGAGTTTTTAAATCAAATCAATTTCACTATTTGTGATTAAATAATTTGTTATTTTTTGTGTTCATCCTTCTTAAATAGTTCGAAACTAAAAAAAATATGAATATATACTATATTTCAGCTTAAAAATAGTTTTAGTTCCATGTATATATTATACATATTATACACAATTACATTCCCCTAAAACCCTTGATTTTTTTTTTCCAATTGACTATAATTCTAAGTATATAGAACATAAAATTTAATTAAATATTTGTTATTAATGATTAATTTTATTAATTAATGCTAATTATGTATTCAATAATTAGTTTTTATTGTGTTTTGTTCCCGAAAATCAACAAAATCAAAAGGAGCCTGATACAAGAATGGTGAACTTTCGACCCCGGACCCCCCCTTGAAAAATTCCTGTGTGCGGTACTGTAAACTAGTAATGCCTAACTATCATGAAATTCATATTAAATTTAACTCAAACTTTTACATAATCTGGAGATATTAAAAATTATAGTTATAATTTATAAGTTATATAGTTATAATTTGCATTAACACAAGAATACATGAGCCCGTAGTAGCCTAGTGGTCAAGATCAGGAGCTCGTAGTTGGAGTGTCACGAATTTAAGCCAAGTACCGCTGAACACTCGCCAAGAAGAAACCGATTAAATGTGTCGAGGCTCAATTTTCCTTCCGTTGGTGAGGTGTAGAAGGTTGAAAAGAGAGCTCCAGTGTCGTTCTCGTCACTTGACCATGATTCAAAATTAGGAGGTCCGTTGAAAATAGCCCTCTTGCAGATTTTTGTATGGCGATGTTAAAATAACTCTCATTCACTCATTCTAGTAATATTGAGTAATGAAGCATAACAGAAACATGTTAGAATTTTGTTACTGTAATCAAATTGGTCATTTATTGTTATAAATAGTTAAAATTGCAGTTGTGTGATATAAACGTAAATACACCAATATTTCAATTACTGTTATTTAGAAAAATTGAAAACATTTCATGATTAAATCATTATTCATTGAAATGAAATTCATATTATAGACCGCTATGCCATTTAATGTATTTATTTATTCATAAAGAAAACCATTATTGGATACATTAAAATGTAAAAAGCTATTTCGAATATTCAAGATACACCCGTTAGTGATGAATTTCTAAATAAATGCAATTAAATGGTGCTATAGAGTCTCACTTCCGGTACAATGGCAAGCGCCACTGACTGCTGTGTGTGTGTGTGTGCCGTAGACATTGAGTTTAAATTCCATGGAAGAATGTTTGTAAAAGTATAGTGCTTTTGCGGCATGGGGGTACTCTAAATAGCCGTCGAGCCGCTAGTCCTCTCGTGAGGTTGGTGGAAGAGGAAAAGAGATTGGAACCACCCCTAGAATGTTCCCCCTCAAATTGGGGTTGAACCGAGCCAAAACACACTGTCACCTGTATGGGGCTCAAAGCAACGGCTAACGACAGGCGTACATCTAGCCCTTTGCCACTAAGAATTTCCTAGGCATCGATCTAACATCGTCAGACAAGTGGCATCATCAGCAAATATAATAGAAAAGTACATAAAATAATCATTAAACTATTTTCAAACAATCTATAGTTTTTTAAAAAAACTTAGAAAATCTTTAAATTGTTAACACTTGTTTTCTTTGAGAACATATGCTTACTCTTATTAAATTTTTCACGCTTTATTTAGTAAATTGATTAATCCATCTCACTAAAAGGTATACCCTACTTTAGTGCCTTTTTTATAATAAAATAATATTTAAGTTGTAAATAATACCATACGAGTTTTATTTCCTTAAGATAAACGATAACTTCTTCAAATGAATATAAAATGCGCAAATATTTTGTTAACGGTTTCTTGAGTATTTCTTTCTACAATTAAATCTATTAACCTTCGTAACTTTCATATCCCTGTTGTGAAGATGCATCGCATTATTTTCTCCACATCTTATATTTAAAGAAAAATGATTTTTCATGAATTGTAGGTACGAATTTTTCAACTGTAGTTCCTTTGAGAAAGAAAATGGAATTTCTTAACATTTTTTTTTCTTTCTCATTTTAAAATATTCTGGTAAATTTAATATTTTAAATTTGTGTAATTTATACAAATGAAATATCGATATCGTCTGTAAAATTACTTTTACGCAAGCAATTAATAATTTTTGTTTTATTTCAGCAAAATATATATACTGAGTATTTTTTTCCTGCGAAATGATTGATATATAATATAAGATGTAAATTTCTAATAATCTTATTACAAAACATCGATTTTTTTTTTATTTTTACCTCTAAAATTCATATCATACTTTGAAAGCATGTTCTTGTATTGTTGTTGTTGCTAATGTTCCCTATTTGACGGTGTTAGACCAAGATCCACGAAATTCATAAGATCAATGGGCTAGATACAAGCCTATTATTAGTCGTAGCTTTGAGCAACGAACAGGGGATTGTACGATTTGGGTAGGTTCCACGCCAATTTTGAGAGAAAACACCCTGGAGTTGGTCAAGGGCCTCCCACCTCTCTTCCCCTTCCATCAACCTCACAAGAGGACTTATGGCTTGATGGCTATTTAGAGTAACCCCATGCCGCAAAGGCTTTATACGTTTACAAACATATAATCATTCTCCAGGATTCGAACCTAGGCCCTATGGTATAGCAGGTAGCTTCCTTAACCACAATACCTGATGGGCGGCTTATTGAAAGTATAATTTCGTTTTATTACTAATGAACTTCTATTTATTAAATATTTGATCTACATATTTCTTCTTAATTACTTTTTAATCTGAAACATTAGTCTCAATCTTAAATATTCGTCAGAAAAGGAAATAATAATTTAAATCACAGCTTTTAGAAATCAGAAGTTTAGAATCTTTTACTTTCAAACTTCTTTATTTTTCTTTTAAGGCTGCCTTCGTTTCACATTTAAGAAGAAACTGCAACTATAGAATTAATTTTCTAAAACTAAAAAAAATAATCCCTATAATAATAATGCAAGTTCATATGTATGATTTTAACACATTTATGAAGGTTCTTAAAAATCAAGAAAGTTTCAGGAATGTTCTATAGTTAATTTCACGCGAAATGTTCACATATGTATGTATCTGCCACTCCAATATAAGAGTAAAAAGTAAAACATATAAGAATACACAAAATAAAATGGACACTATAAATGAATAGCGTAATATACCGTATATTCTGACATATAACATGCGCCTATACTTTCAAACAGCGATTTTTAATTTTCAAGAATATTCGCCGTATTGCGCTCATCCGTTTCTAATGAAGACACCTGGAATTTTGAATGTGCAATACTCTTATTTTTTGAAATCTAGATATAGTGCGTGCTTAAATAATAAAAGCATGAAATTGAAATAAATCTGACATAACCAAATTGCTGGAAGAGAAAAAATAGTATATCGAAATAGGAATATTTATTAATGGATCAGAGTAACAGTAACGATGAAAAGATGAAACAGAATTCGATGATGTGCCAACAGATGTAACAAAAGACGAATAGAACTAATTTTTCATATTATCCAATAATGAAAGTTCATAGGTTATGCTCTATTTATTTTAAACAAACACTAGTTATATCTAAGCAGAAATCAATTTTTTTTTAATGCTCATACCTCTTCTTTATTTTTAAAGCTATTATTTTTATATTCACGTATAATGCGCATCCGTAATTATTTTTTCTTAAAAGTGAACGTTATACGCCGAAATATACGGTTTTTATGAATAGTTGCTCAGTTTTTGAAGTAAAAATGTGGTAATTATAATCTGGTATCTTTAGTTGTATGAAAAAAAAAATGTTCCTTGTTTTTGCTCTATTCCTGAGCATCACTGCTTAAGTTTCGAAGAATTTATTTCATCAAAGCCTGGCGACTACTTGGCGCTTCCATCGCAAAACCGTTGGCGACCAGACCAATCTCCGAATTTTCGGTAACCATAGGGTAGTCGGCGAGTCTAGAGACTAGAACAGCAGTCCGGAGTACGATCTTGAAAAGAGAAGCATGTGCATTTACTTCTCAGAAAAGTTATACAGATTCTGCTCTTGACATTGCTGACCCTCGCTCGAGGTTCGCTGTTTATATAAACAGTGCGTGCGCACACGGAAATTAGAATTCATAATTAATTACTCTGTGTTGTTGGAAAATGTAAAGTTTGCTTAAAGTTCTCGAGTTTAAACTGAAACCGAAAATTGTTCTTTTGAAGAACTTGTGAGAAAGATGAAAATTGCATAAATTTAGCGAAAAACACAGAGTTAAGTTCGTTTTCTGCTGTTTTGGCAGAATCTAGTCATCCCATTGGAAATGAAGTGGATAACATTATTTTGGAGATGGTTTTTACAGTTCTGCATCTGTTTTAAAGTCATTTGTGCGGGTAAGTTTTCGCATGAGTGCATGATTGTCCTTTTAAAAGTATTTGCGTTCGCACGCTGTTTTTAGTATAGATCCAAATCTCATCAAATGCGATAAAAACTATAAATAATGGATATTTAAACTAAAGTATACTTACAATTGATCAACAGTTTAAAGAATGAATAATAAAAATGTTAGGACAAGTTTCTTTTTTAAAAAAATTGGCTTTTCTGAAAAACTTACACTTTTCAAATTGAACAATTGAGAAAATTTTAATGCATATACATATATATAATGCAGGGCATTGATACGATACATATAAAAAAAATAGATGATCCTAATTCAGCAGTTTACTGCAGAAATTTAAAAGAAATAAATAATTAGAAAAATTATATCAATATTTAATACATTAATATAAATGTTAACTAACATATTTTATCAGTTTGAAGGAGAATAAAAAAATATAATTCAATATTTACTAAAATGTGGTTTAATCTCACAAAAAATTTAAAACATTTGCAATAAAGTATTACAATATTTAATTTGTAAGATTTCAAATTTATAATTCATCATGATAATGAGAGAAAAATAAATTAAATATTTGCATTAAATATCCATGCATAAATTAATCGAAGGAAAAAAATCTTTATTGACACAAATAAATAATTTTCATGCACACAGTTTTTTTCAGTGAATTCTTTGTGGTCAATTGGTGTAGGAATATTTTGTAAGTCAAGTAATGTTTATTTAAAAAAAGATAGCATTTGTAAAAAATAAAATAAATATAAATATATGCTTGTTTAGCATTAACTGCTCAAAAAGATTTTAAAAAATTTACATTTACAAAAACAAAATACACATACATAAGATAAAATTATTTCAATAGTGATATATTCTAAGTGTCATATACGTGTATACTTTTGATATGTGTGTATACTTTTATTGGTTTTATTCTTTTATAGGTCAACACTTAATGACAAAATATTTCTATTCTGCTTACACAAAATGCACTTACAATTTAAGTTTTACCTTATAAAAAAAAGAAAGAAAGAAAGAAGTCACATAGAGAATTAATTTTTCTTTGATGTTAAAAATATTTAAATTTTACGCATTTTTATTTAATTTTATCTGACTACAGAAATTTTGGGGCTCAAAGAGCTGTTTAATAGAATTTTCTTTTTCCTTTTTTTCGATTTAATATATAATGATTCACTTCATCAAGAAACTCTTTTGATGAAAAAGAAGTACAACTGTTTGCTTTTCATACAAAAAATCATTCAATAAAAGAAGAAAAAATATTTATTTATTTCGTATAAAAATTCTTTTTGTAAAGATATAAAAAAAGGGGAAATAAATGAAAGTTTTCTTCTCAAGGAGATAAATTTATTTTTAAAAACAGCGATTTTAAAGAATAAAAATAATGAATATATTACAGAATTTAATGTATGTCCCATTGAATTTTAGTTCCTTAAATCCATATTTAAAAGAATCCGTAGGAGTTTTGGAAAAAAGTTTGGAAGTAGATGAAAAATAATAATTGACTTCATAATGTAAATATTTCGAATCAGTTTGTTGAATAAAACCCGAATTTTGCGCCAAATCAAATAATCACAATTTTGAAAAAAAAGAGGGAGGGGGGATTTTTTTTATTTTTTATTTACTTTATTCTTTATGTGTGTTTTTGTTCTTTATTGTTTATATTACTTTATTCTTTTTATTCATTCTTAATGTGTTTTTGTTCTTTATTGTTTATATTACTTTATTCTTTTTATGCATTCTTAATGTGTTTTTGTTTTTCTGATGATCAGCTTAGGTCATTACTTATTTTATTTTGTTTTACCTCATTATTTTTCTTTTAACTGTTTCGAAATATGTGATTTATTTTTATTACTTTGCAGATTCTTAATTTTAGAGGAAAGATGGATTGATTAAAAATAAATCTTTCTACAAATTGCAACATTGCAGAAGACGGAAAATCAAATTATTGAAGGTGCTTGATAATAATTAACAATATGTGAAATATAATTAAATACACTGAACTATCAGTAACATATAGAGATTTTCAATAAAAATAGCATCTCAACGTATTCGTCTCTTTTAACTTTAATGAAGCATATAACTCAGTATGATTATTGTAACGTTATGTTAAGTAAATTTTTAAATAACGAATTGGGTTTATTTATATTGTGTTTCCAAAGCGTAATATATAAGTATATATACTTATTTTATCAATATTTAATTATAAGATATTTAATTTTTAATTGGCATGGACTAATGTATGTATATAATATGAAGGTACATTTAAGGTATCCGACTACGTTCGGGGAACCATGATTTTAAAAACGCGCATAAATGTATAATTTTCATGATATTTAGTGTCACTTAGATTAGAATACATGCATAAAATTGTCTTAAGGACATTATGACAAAAAAAATTATTTAAATACAATATTTTGGCCAAAAATTAACTTAGAGTGACCTTTTTTCCGAATATGTTCTCTTTTTTGTAAAAACTACTTCTATTGTAATTATATTTTGCCTGTATATAGCTCAGACCTCTGTACATAGGCTCAACTATGAATTTTGAAAAATTCAATTTATTTTCAGTTACAACCATTTTAAATAATTATCGGCGTATTTTCTTAAAATTTCTCCCTTCTGTTTTCGTAAAACATGGATTAACCGACTTCCAAGTTATGCGTTTCAAAAATTCTAGTTGATCCTCTGTACAAAGGTCTGAGCTGAATACAGGCAAAATATTAATACAAATATTAATACAAAATATTAATACAAATACATTACATTTTTTACAAAAGGAGAATATTTGGAAAAAAGGTTATTCTAAGTTAATTTTTTGCCAAAATATTGTATTTAAATAATTTGTTTTGTCATAATGTCCTTAAAACAATTTTATACATGTATTCTAATCTAAGTGACACTAAATATCATAAATATTATCCATTTACACGCTTTTGCAAAATCACGGTTCCGAACGTAGTCGGATAACTTAAATGCACAAATGTTTTTTTTCTTCTGTTACATATGTAAGAAAAATGTTGAATTTTACGCTGCATATTGCAATAAAGTATAATAATTCCATTTTTGACATTAAAGTTATTTAAATAAAACGTATTTATCATTTTATTAAATATAAAATATTTTAAAGAATTTACTAAAATATTTTTTTTGTTCTTTTCTTTTGACTTAAAAAAAGTAAAATAAATTTATATTTTTATTAACTAAAGGGAAAAAAATTTCCTTTTTTTTAATTGTTTGGGTAGATATTCAAAATGCTAAACAACCTAAAAAAATGCTTATAAACCACTACATAAAATTCGAGTGAACGTTTTGAATTTTTTTCCCCACGGAACTGGTGCGACATGTCAAGAACAAGGTTCTTCAGAAATTGAAGTTGAAGTTAATTGACGCTAGCCTTCTTTCAATGCATTCTTATTTAAACTTTCTATATTTAAAAAGCTATTTCAATATTTTGCAACACATTTGCTGTTTTTAAAAGCTGCATTGTTTAAAAAAATATTACTTCTAATATTGCCTCGACATTTTTATTTAGTTTTTACTTAATATAGCTTACAATTAATTTTAATCAACACTTCTTGAGGGAAAATATGTTTAACGCATCAGAAAAACTTTTGTCTAAATAAAGAATAATCATAAAATGTAAGAGGGATGACTTTATTAAGCCATATCAATAATGTGTTACATATATATTTTTGTTCACATCAATAACTTACAAAAAGTAATACGTTGACTTGAAATAGGATAAAAATATAAAATGTCTAGAAAATATGAACTATGTTTTATTTTAGTTTCATAGAACCAGAGCTTTCACCTTAACATTCATTTGAATTTAATAATCGAATGAAAATAAAATGCCTTTAAAGTCTTTTAAATAAAAAAAAAATCTCTCTTTCATTTCTAATTAATTTTTATTATGAAATTACGATAGTTCTGCAGAATTATCTAATATAGTTTTATATACTTGCTAACAGTACTGAAAATTGAGTGTTACAACATTTTTAATGCTATTACAGTTGTGTGAAAACAAATTTAGATTAAACAATGAATAATTAAAAGAACAATCACTTTGTATTCCGTATTTAAAAAGACACGCCACTAACTAGTTTAAATTAAAAAAAAAGAAAAACAGTATTTAAAAATTGTAAAATCTATTCATGTTTTTAGAAGTAAAGAAAATGGGATTTCATTTTATTTTTTGAGGTGTTGTAATTAGATAACGTTTATCAATTTAGCTTTTTTTCTTTCAACGGAAAATCTAATGACAACTCATTTTTAAATAACGTGTTTGGTAATAATTACTTATTTTAAAGAATTTCTAATATTTTAAAATAATATAGAGTTTTTGATTTTAATTTATAACGTATCTATTTTGCTACAGTGTAAATTTTTCCCATAAATTATACTTCACGCACAGGTATACACACACTCAAACATATACATACATACACACACACACACACATATATATATATATATATATATATATATATATATGTATATATATATATATGTATAAATGTAGAAAGATTCCTAAAAAAGATAATTTTAGAAAAAATTTAATATCGTATTGAATGTAATAGCAAAATATTTAGTTGTTTTTAACTGAATATGTTAAATAATTGTTGGAATTTCAAAATGATCGATTTCTGGCGATTATTATTATTATTTCTCTGTTAATTTTCATTATTTATCTTTCATTCGAAAATTTCTATTATTGATTAAAATGAATCTAAATTTTTCCAGATTAATCTAAAATAATATCTTGGAAAACGTTTCGAATTGACGTAAATGAAAAGTAAGAAATAAAATTTCATTTAACAAATGATTAAGCAAACAAATGTGTTAATTACAAATGTATTTCCTCTTTCTTATCTAAAAGCACTCCAAGTTACTTTATTTAAAGAGATATGTCAAGTAAAATTCGAAAATATTTAAAAATATAATATATATTTTGAAATTCTACAGAAATAGGCGCATTGGATTACTTCCAAATGTAGAGATTTCAACTAAATTCCTTTTAATATCTGTCCTAACAAATCAAGCTTAATGTTCGTAAATTTTCTGAACGAGTATTTGCTCTATTCATTTTATAGAACTTAAGAAAAATAAATATTAAAAATAAGCAAAGATTAATTTTAAGATTTATGTTCATATCTTTGTCAAATGTCATTTCTATGAATAAATTCCCCAAAAGATTAAATATCAACTCTTCTCATAATATATTACTTGCATAATCTAATACATTAGCTGCGTCAGAGAATACGAATATTCTGATATATTTCAGATAGTAATATTGAAGCTTTACATAAATAGCATACTCTAGGCAACCAATCATAGCAAGAATTTTACATTTAAGCTTCAAAAAATATTTGTGATTAGCAATTCCAAAATTATTCGTAGTTTTTGATCAGGATAACTGGAGCGAGCTAATATTTTAAGGGAATTTCAAATCTAACTAAAAATAAAAAATAAGTAATATATACATATAATTATATACTAAATTGCCATAATCTGTATGTTTATCTGTTTACGTATATACATACATACACATATAAAAATATCTAAATATTCAAAACAAATACTTGGAGATTAATTATTTCTCATAGCAAAATATATGAAAGAGTTTGAATTTTTGATTGAAACTTAGCTATATCTTTTTATTTAATGTACTTGATTTGATTTACAATTTACCCAATTTCTAGATTTTGCATCATATAATTTGCTTAATATAAATCATCCTTTCATTGACCCCTTTCTATATACTATAATTGTATTGCTCAATGTGTTCAAAGGATTTAAGGTCTAGACTCCATGCAAATATCTATATCATTTTAGGACAATAGTAAATCAACTCGTATATACTAATATTACATATAAAACCGTTATTAACTATCGTTAAACTATCTGCAAGTTCCTGTTCGTTGCATTTATACTACCTTTCAGAAATTTAAGATTTTTATAATTGTCCATTGTACAATTATTATATTCTAGAGTGCAGACTATATATATATGCTCTACTAACCCTGAAAGCTTGATTACCAGCATCAGCACACTTATTAACAGCACACTTAATTAATTTTTTTGCAATACAGATACGTTCCCTAAGAATAAACTTAAAAATATATATTGCATCTATGTGAGAAAGATATGATCAGTTTTCTTCCTAAGAAATTAGCAAATATAACGGAACATACCATGAGTGTTCATGTTAGGATCTTAAACATCTTATTTCAAGTGATTGTGCATGTACCAGGAAAATTGAATTATTATTTGAAAAAAAAAACAAAAAAACAAAACAGATCACTATTTAATAAACACAAGCGACTGAGTGTCCATTAATGCCGCAATCTAAATCAACATGAGGGCTATTGGTGTCAGACCTCGTAATTTTGAACATCGGTCAAATGAAGAGGATAACACCCGAGATGGCATCCCCGTTCCTAACTACCACAACGATACGACTTTGAGAAATGGCAGATTTAACGTGCATCAGCTCATTTATATGGCGGGTTTTCAGTGGCACTAGGGATTGAACTAATGTCCCATCAGCCATGAGCTCGTAATCATGTCATCTACGATAACCAAACCACTATCAATAAACACAAAAAATAAAGCAAAATGATATGAATTGCACATATAAAAGATTTTACTCGTTTTCATTTTCTGACATCAAATGCATTCGTTTGCTTAATACTGCAATATTATTGTTATCACTAGAAATGCCATTGAATTCGTGGTGAATGATAAAGTTTCTTATGTAATTAGAGCAAAATTAGGACTAACCTCCTGTGGACTGTAGATTCCGTTGATTTAGGAAATAATTTGTTAATTAACTGTTTCATTCGTATTTGAGGTAGACCATTCCATGAACAGGTTCCAGGACTTGTATAATATATTTTTGATCCTGTATAGTTTTCAGTTTTATTAATCATTCAATAGATCAATCGTAATGTTTGCTAAAGTCAGTTTGATAACTTGATATTGCAATGCTGGATAACTCCATACTGAGAATTCAGAATTTTCACAAATGAAAATTACTTCGTCTGCAATATTGCAGTAATAAAAATGAAAGCAAAAATTTTTTGCCTGGAATTTGGTTGAATGTGTTAAAACAGAATAAGTTGTGGAAAAAGAAAATTATTTTCTTTCCAAATTCCCGTTGAATAAAAATTGTGTAAAAAGTTCGAGTTAAAAAAAACATAATTGGATATTCACAGAAAACTTCTTCAGATACTATGTGCCGAATGTAGCTCCCAATCCTGTTTAAGTACCGATTCATACAAAATCTGAGAAAGGTATATTGACTTCAATCCATAGAAATAATATTTTGCATAACGTTTTTTGTTTGTTTAATAAAATTTGTGCCGTGTGGTAATCTAGGTTTTTGGTTTTTCTTTTCTTTTTTTTATTGATGTAAGAAACAACTTTCTCTTATTGGTACTTTATCAAAGATTATACAATTTCCAAAAAATCTTCGGATAAATTTTGCAAGTTTTCTGTTTATTTTTATAGAATTTTGAGTAACTTTTACGCAGAAAGTAAGAAATTGACCCATTTTTCAGACAATCCATCTTTAGAATTATTTTTAAAAATCACCGATTAAGCTAGAGAGCTATTAATCGAAATCCAAAACTTAACAGAAGGGATAGAGGCCGTTGAATGTTTGAAAGATAAATTGATAGCTAAATCCATGTCTGCTAATTTTCATATAGAAAAATGGTAAAAATGAATTTCCTACGGTAGAGATAACAGCGTCCACATATTCGTAAATTCCTTTGATTTCAGTAATCTTGTTTTTTTTTTAAATCATCTGAATAATATGAATTCTATTAAACTTATTACGCTTAAAATTTTCTCTATTCTGCAAAATAATTCTCAACTTAATTTAATGATTTAATAAAAGACTACTAGTATTATCAAATTATTCTCATCAATGATATCTGTTTGATTTTTGTTATGATAACCATATTTTAAATTTCTTACTATATGCATGTCCCGCTACTTTTTATGTCATGTTTTGAGGTAAGTGAATTACTTAAGACTTCTGCATACTCAAGTTGTTAATTAGTAAGAGTTCTTATTTATGAACTGTATTTCATCTGTCAAATCATTTCATATTAAACACTTTTTTGATGCATTTTATATTTTAAATGGCTACTATTGAGGTACTTATAATGAATAATGCATGACAAATACATTTATGTTTCATTTTAATCAATTTATATTAAAATGTTCACAATATCAAATATTGATCCGATAATTTGAAGTACTTTTAATAATTTCTTGGTCAAAGCCACTTTACTATTAAGATAGCATAACTTTTAGAAATATCATTATATGAAATGGCTAAAGCATTTGAAGACCATATTTTTGGTTAACTTAACATAAAACTCAACACTCTTAAAACCCTGTTTTTTATTTATTTATTTTTTGATAAATTTAAGTTTCTATTTATCAATAAAATATACAATTAACTTTAATCAAAACTTTTTAAAACACACTATTGATAGTTTATTAAGCATACTATTTGAATGCTAAGATGCGTCGTAATCAGCAAGACAATATCACACTACCTTTGCGTTTTCCTTTCTAAAACTGTCCCTTCCGATGTTTTCTAATGAATAATTAAGTCTTCTTCGATAAGGAAAGATTAATTGCTTTCTGTCTCGAGAAAGACGATCAATAACATTTTCTCTGAATTAAGTTGTAGCGAATATCATTTTCTGGATAGTTTGTATTGTTTACGAAGCTTGCGTCAGTTGTAGATATAATTGTCACCATAAATCAAAGGTAATTCTAGTTTGGATGGTACTTGTCAGATATACTGATGATGATTTATTCGAGATTCATAAAAATGTATTGTATTTGATACGAGGGGGGGATATAATATATCATTCATAATACACAGTTACCGACATCAAGTTTTTATTTTTAAAAATTAACTAAGTTTTTTTATTTGTGTTTTCCTTTTTTTTAGTAACTGAAAAAGAGTATTTGTGAACTCATTTTTCAAATAGAATTTGAAACATTTCTCAAAGTATGTTGACTACTTGATATATTGAACACTAAGAGACTTTCACAGCGAGAGAGAGAGTAAGGAACAAGAAGCATTTGAAGTACTAAACATGATTATTTCATACACAGCATTAATTATATAACGGTCTGTAATAATAATGAAAAAACGTTACTGAATCTCTTTTTACCTTTTCGCTTGTCATGTGATTCAGATGATTTGCCTAACATGATTTTCAAGACCGAATTTCCTATTTGGTTTATAATTAGTTTCCTTTTTCTTTCCCTTTATTTGCATAAAGAATTAAATTATCTCTCTACCCTAGAAATGCTCTTTCAACGATTTACGCAACTAATTATTTATTAAATTGATAAAAAGCATAGTAGTGACATACATACACACACACACACACACATATATATATATATATATATATATATATATATATATTAATTTTATTCCCCACATGTATGCCGAATAAATAGAAAAAAATTATTTTAAATGTACACATTCAAAAGGAAATGACAGACTTTTTTTGTATTATTCATAACTTATTAATTGTTAGTAATTCATTTATATATAAAATTAAATTTGTAAGTTTATATGCAAATGTAAATTAAGCTTATACAAACTTTTCACAGGTTTTTTTGTAAATTGCAGTCAGCTTGAGATACAATCTCCAAATTGTGTTTTTGGTATTTGGAATATATTAATTTAATCAAACAGCCGCATATATGATCGATCCATCCTGATGGCATAGTCAAAATTTTTGCATATTTTACTTAATGTAGTTTTTAAATTAAATTAAGTTCCTTAGTCTAGTGCTTCTCAAAGTTTTAAGACTTGTGACCCAATATCCAATCATAATTTTCATCGCGCCCCCCGCACATAAATATAATTTATTGAATTCAAAAATACTATACTTTGACGCTAAAGTTGCAATACTACTTTAACCTCTTGTTTGCTACAGGAGTATATAAACTTCTCACTCAGCCAAAACGTTTATTGTCCCGGACATATATATACGCCTTTCTAATGTATATTCTCTTTTCTCTATACTGTTATCCATAAAATTATTCCAAAGGCTTTGGAATGCAATAATACGACCTTGACAGTGTTTGCGAAGGATTTACTTATTTCACAAAGTATTTGATTATTTATTACTTTTCACTCCACCAATATACCACATGCATTCGCCTACGTGTTAAAAAATGGTGGCATTGGCGATTGAACAACGTAACTTTTAATCGACAGTTAAGGGATATATTATAAACCGTACAAATTATCAGGATAAGTGTTAATGTGTGTGCATAATTTTATAAATGAAAAGCCCATGAGGTCACTGGTATTTATTAAAATTATTCCTAACTTAGTACCGTTAAATTAATTATAAATATATCAGTACTGCACAATGCATTTTATAAGTGTTTTATATTAGTATAAATTTGTATTTCGTTTGCTAACTTTCTGTAAATAATACTTTTTAAAAAAAAATAATCTCTTGTTTTCGACTTTTCAATATGCTCGCTCCCCCCTCCCAAAGTTATCACGCCTCTCTAGAGGGGCGACTTCCACAGTTTGAGAAATTCTGCCCTAGACCATTAAGAAATCTCTTTTAACATATTAATAATTTTAGACAAAATGTGTTTAATTCTAGTATAAACTTTATACAAATAGGAATATGATAACTACATTAATGCAATAGACAAATGCAAATTACTTCATTTAGAAATTTCTTACTACAAACGACAAAGTTCTTGCATTTTCAATTGAAAAGTCTAAATAAATGAACTCAAGGCTCTTTAATAGAAACTTGAGATACCTTAGACCCATTGAGAGTCGCTTGTATTTTCTGTAAAGTAGCGAGCACAAGCACTTCACTTCTTGAATTCAATGTGCATGAATCTTCTAACCTTGTAGCAATTCCTTACATACATTTTTCTTGTGATAGAGTGTTCTTATATTTTAGTAAGAATTAGTTTCAATAAAAAAAAAGTAAAATGAAATAAGCACAGTCGTAAGACAAGTTAAAAAAAGGAGAAGAGAGATTATCTGTACATCAGAGATGCGTGGATAAAAAAAAAAGAGAAACAACAACATTTATGGCAGTGCATTTTTACCTACCCACGGAAGAAAAATTATTCTATGTTTCACCAATAAATAATGAGCTGTAATTGTAATGAATAAACAAAATCCGATTCTTAAGTCACTTAAGTCTTACTATTTCTTCCAAAATTTAAGATTCTCTCTCTCTCAGTTCTGCAATATTTACTAATTGGTACACATTATTTCAGTTGATTGATGCAAAGCTTCGAATTTTCTTCTTTTTCAACTGAATGCCTTATCAATATCATAATTAACTGCTACAATAATTTTTCTACATTACCACATCCGGTTTACTTTTGGTAATTGAATACTTTGGGCTAATTTCTTAGAATTTCACATCTGGCATGGTAAAAAAAAACCTTTGATACGGATAATTTTGCTTTTAGAAGAACCAATTTATTTCTAAATTTTGAATTGCTATTTCCAATAGAGTATCACAAATTAAATTTCATTCCAGTTAATTTAAGGAATAATATTCAAATGATATATGCCTGTATATAGGTGTCCTAATGAATAGATTTGGGAATTCTTAACGTACAATACCTGGTTAATGATAACTTTTACATTACTTAAGCAATACTTACCCTTCTGATGCTAAATGTACCATTTAAAATCGGTTATAAACTGTTCTTGTTATTTATTGGCCATTTGCAATCTTTACTTCCTAGAATACATTTGAGCAACGACTAGCGACTATAACTTATGAGAGAAAGAGAGAAAGCAGAAAAGGAATCAATGCAAAAATCCCTTCTTATTGGTTTTGGGGTGGTAAAAGAAAATATAAATATACATATAAGAAAAATAAACCTAAAAATTCCTCTGCTAAGGATGAAGGAAAACAGTAAAACCTCGATCATAAAGAAAACAGAGAAGAAAATTGAGGTTTCGCGACCGACCTTCTTGACACTCTTTCTATTTCTCTCTCTTTTTGTGAATGTTTTTTTTTTCCAATTCTTTTTCTTTCTTTTTTTTTTATCTCACCCATCTAGCCCCTTGGTTCAAATTGTGGAAACGTGTTCCTAAGGCAGAGAAAGATAAAATATAATAAGAATAACGCACAGCAAACGAATTGAAAATAAAATCTGTAAAAATGTGGAACAGAGTCATCGTTTTTTGAGTCGTCCTCGCGCCAAAGTCGATCAAACGAGCCTTGAGCAAAGATTGACATAAAGAAAATCGCGTAAAGACTTTTATGTCTTTCCCCTATTTTCCCTATTTTTCCACTCTTTCTTGCCCTTTTGCATTTTATTTTTCTAGAGTTTGACTTTCAAAAAAGTAGATCCCCTTTTCTCTATAAGGGGAGGGAACTTGAAGAAGGGAGGAAGGAATCATGTGAAATTTAAAGAGTCTGTTTACCATACAAAGATGCTCATGTTAATAAATGTAGTGCGATGCCAGTTGAATATTGTGACGTCGCGTAAGGAAATTACTTCATTGTGATGGCTGAGATGATAGTTTATGCATATTATTATGCAGATCAGATAGGATTATAATAAATTAATTTAAATTATTAAATGCATCGTAAAATATTGCACACTAAAGAACTGTTATGAAGGAAAAATGATAATAATTAATGGAAAAAAATATTTTAAATGCATCTTTGGTTTTCATCGTCAAGTTTACTAGACGAAACAAAAACAAACAAACAAAAAGAACTATGTAAAACATTAAAAGTCTCACCTATGTTTCGGAGAGAAATTCGTCACTTTTATAAAAAGTTTAAAAAATTTGATAAAGTGAATCAGAATTATTTTAATTTTAGAAATGCAACGTGTTTATATTTCTTTTCTAGAAGCCCAAATTTGATACTATTTGGATTTAGTTTCTAGCAATATAACTCACTTCAAAATTTATTACTCAATATCATAAAGAATTCAAAGAGAGAAAACTAAATACTATGTTTATTAACAAACTTACAACAGATTTCTTATACACGGG
>BMAV01022914.1:39679-57766 GCA_019973955.1 Trichonephila inaurata madagascariensis
CAGTAGCCTGCTGAGAGTGTCTGTGTTGATTGTTTATATTTTATATTGTTCGGGTTTAATAATTTTACTTAATACAAAATACATTTACACCAAAAAATGAATATAAAATGATTTCTATAAAATATCAAATAAACTCTAGAGAAATGCAACATAGTGAACAAAATTGAAAAAAAAAAAAACATTTTATGTTCCTTGTGCTCCCTGTACTATTTGATCTACGGTAATGTTCCATGGCCCGAGAGCTAGGGATAACTGCTTATATTAAAATTCACCTTTAAATAAGTCTATATGTCTTTTTTATGTAATCCATACGAAAGAATATGTAAAAGACAGTACAGGGCAAAGTTAATACTGTGTGTAGGGGATATACAGACGACTCGGAATCACAACAGGGTTGCAAATACTGTAAGTGTGAGCTATGGCTCAAAGAAGCAGAGAAAAAGAGCAGAAACAGCAACACATCAATGAGGCAGAAAACATTATATTGAAAGTTTGTACTATAGCAGGAGCTCGAAATTAACACCAGAATTCGTCTGGTAGGCGTGGCAGTGGTACTGTACAGATGTTACATTTTGCAAAATTCTTGATATGTCAAGTATCCTCCCGATAGCTATATATATTCGAGAGATGAGATCTTTAACTGAAGAAATGGGGTTTCGTGAAGGAACAATCTAATTAACTATTAATCTTAATTAACCAGTTAACTCGTTAAAGAAACAATCCCATGCAACCTTCTGTTAACACTGGAGAAGATTGTTTGATATGTAGCAAGCCTACTTGGGTAATGTTTCTGGTACAACCGCCGAGCGATGTGCCCGTTATAATTCACATCTCCATACACCATTATCATATCAAACAATTCCTCTGTTAAATGCGAGTTAATCTCACTACCTCTAGAAACGGGTCGCAAAAGATCACTTCAAGCATGATCGATGTTAATGAAACCTTACGTTCAACGCAATTTACCGCAAGATTTGCCTGGAGGAATCTTCCATAACGTCAGGAATTCTGTGCAGCATCGCTGTCATACTTGCCAAACGACATCTTCTTACTGCAGTGCAACCTATCAATAAAACGTTTTCCGTTCCATTAAGGTGTTGCTAATTCTGTCCTTTTTCTTTACTACTTCACACCGTAGCTTACAACTACGGCATTAACGACCCTGCATTCCTATGTGATTCCGAGTCTTATCTGCACCCTCTACACACACTGCAAGTTTGTTGGCCTGGTAGCTAATCACCCTACATATATATATTCTCAAATACAAAACAGATTGTGTTTTTTGCTAATGTTGAATTATTCGAACAAACCCGGAAAACAAAGGATTTCATTTTGTCAATTTATTTACAAAGATTTTGAAGTTGTTTTTAGACCTTCAGATTTAAAATTCATTAGGAAGCTTTGGAAAAAAACGCATTCTTTTACATCTGCTTACAATATATTCTGTGGATTATAATCAATAAATTATGGTAAAATTAGATATTTGAGAGATGTAACATGTATCCATTTTAATCCGATTAATTTTGTCTTTCGAAATTAAAAAGGTGAGATAAGATAAATATTTCAATTATCATATTTTACATGAGATTAATGGTTTTGATATTATTAATTAATTTTTTTAAATAATGTTACTAAAAAAAAAAACTGAACAATAAATGTGTACTGATTTTTTTTCAGATTTCGTTCTTAATTTCTAATTTTATGACGAATTAAAAATATTCTGTGTATATTGAAGAAGTGCCGAGAAATTTTTCCATTTTGAAACATACTAAATATAAATTACGCTTTCAAATAACATATTTTATACTTTATTCACGTATGCATTTGCTATCTTCCACTCACACACATATATTCCGATTCTTTATTTATGATTAAATACACTTATCTATCAGAAAGTTATTTTGAAGAATTGTAGAATTAGTGTTTACTTCTAAAAATTCTTATATTCTAGACGTATGTTTACGCCATGGATTCTTTATGTTTCTTAAATCGAGGAAATTTCAAAAGTTAAGTAACATGCATTATATATCTGACAGAAAAATATTGCATAGAACTGAAGGTAACCCGTTTCTATATGCACTTATTCTGCTTTGAAGAATTTCCACATATTAATCATTAGATTCAAAAAATATTAAAATAGAAATATATAGAAATATTTTAGCGTTTTCTCATTTTCTTTAATTGTTAAGTGTTGACTGATTGACTGAATATTAACGTCGCACTGTTCAGCTACATGAGGGCTTTTAGTGACGGACCACGTAATTTTGAACCATGGTCAAGTGACGTGGACGACACCTGAGCTGGCACCCCCTCTCCTAACTACCACACCAACGGGAGGACGTTTCAGCTCTCGACAGATTTAACGTGCATCGCTGCCCTACATGGCGGGTCTTTAGCGGTACTGGGCTCAAACTCGTGACAAGGCTTACCACTCGGCTACCGCAGCCCCAAAAGCTACAAAACTTTCAGGCTCAGCTTAATGAAAATACCATCAACAGAAAATATCATTGGCAATTGCATCTTCAGGCATGTTGCCATTTTATTAAATGGTGGACAAATGCACATTCAGCATTCCAACTTCCATTAAACATTCATGGGAAACCTGACGCAATGTATAATGTTAAAAAAGAAGGGGAATGGCTACGGTATTGCAAAAGATTTGAATCATAATATGCAAAGAGTGTCAAATGTCCCGTAAACATTCACTCGAAGCTTTACATAGGACTTTGTAAGATTTAAACGGCAACGAAAAAATATTCGATGGTGCTGTCATATTAATGTCTGGGGATTTCCGACAGACATTCCAAGTCATTCCTCGCTCTACTTTTGACCCACGAAATTAACGTAAGTTTAAAACGATCGTCTTTATGACGAAATGTTGAAACACTTCGATTGACCATAAACACGTAAGTTCAATTGCAAGATCATCAATCGGCGCGAATATTTTCTAACCAACTGCTGGATATTGGAAAATGTGAAGTAGAACTGCATTGAAATACATAATGTATTATTGTTTAGATAAAACAGGATTTGATTGAGAGTGTCTTCCCGGATTTAATGTATAATTATCTAGGAAATGAGACTGGCTCTGTAATCTTGTTACTTGGGTAGGAAAAAAAATGTTGATGTTGACGAAATAAACTTCCAGATACAAAGGTGCTACTAGGTGATCTAATGCCTTTTAAATCAATCGACACTATTGTTGATGAAAACGAAACTGTAATATTTTTGAATTCCCTGAATGTATTAGTAATGCGCCATCTCACAGACTTCGGTTGAAGACAGGTTCACTTGTTATTCTGCTGCGTAGCTTAAATACACCTAGATTATGTAACGCTACACGTTTGATCATTAAAAGAATTCCCGGGAATCTTCTTGAAAATAAGTCTACCCTAAATAATGAAATATGATACTTGTTTACATTCTCTTACTTTAAAAGATAAATAAGATCATATGGCATGTCCACTTTTATAAATATCCAGTATCATCCTTTAGAATATAAAAGTAATGGTCGTAAGAGATTAACCTTATTTCAAAATATTGTTCATTTTCAAGTTGTTATAAAAGTAAAATAAAAAAAAAAATATGGTATTTTCTACAACTGTTAAACCTCTGCTTTGGAGACATATGATACTCGGAATTTTATTTCTACGAAATCCTTTTTATTGAAATTATTGCACTTTTTTTTTCTTTTCTAGGAAGAAAGAAATAAACATGTCTAATAAAAATATATGTTAGAAAATAAATTTCTTCTTATAAGATGCCACCCAAAGGGGAGAATAAGTTCTTAGAAATGTTTATCTCGGTACCTGTCATTTAATCATTAACCTATAGCATTGTACAAGAATGACTTGAATTGTGTTTGTGTGTGTGTGTACAAACAAGATTTAAAGTTAATTAAGGAAAGTGTGCTACATGTGCTATTTAACACAGAAATGTACTTGGATGACCAAGTATTATTTGTTTCTCTATTGTTTATTTCACGACTTTTCTTTTATTCTTAAATATTAATGAATAGCTTATTAAAAACAAAGAGTGTGATGTAATAAAAATAGGTAAATAGTTGTTACTATAAATTATGTAATAAATCATAACAAACAGAAAAATTCTGAAAAAAAAATAATTTAAAAAAGTAATGATTGCATACTTGAAGGACGTACATTTGCTGCTCTGTTATTTATAAGATATTCATTTTCATTGGTCTTTATTTATCAGAGAATTAAAACTTTTCCCCAAGTCCATTCGTATTGAATTTCATGATTCTTACACTTGGTTAATTCTCGGGATTATACCTAATTTGGTATATAATTTTTTTCTTTAATACCATATTAAAGCAATGAGAAACAATGATGACTAATGAAGACAAATTTAACTCCAAGTTCCTCAGACAAATAATCTATTTTGTGCTGCTACATTTTACAAAAAACATCGAAATAAAATTTTGACTTTAATAAATAAATATTGTATTGCTATTTGTATTATAAAAATGATGTAAATATTCAAAATGTCTTGAAGAATTCTTTCAAATGAATGTGTAGTAATTTGAATTAGAGGGATTTCGAAGTTAAAGAGTTGTAGGACAAACATATACAAAAAAGTATTGACAAACATACAAAAAATGAATAACAAACATACAAAAATGTCTACACATATACAAAAAATTATTCAATTTATGTGAAAATAAGAGATTAAATTAATCGTGAAAATGTTTTGACTCAGAAAATAAGAACCAGTGTGATGTTAAAAAAGAAACAAAAATTAATTATTAATTAATTAATTATACATAAAAGAAAGAAGTATAATTTAAGCTAAGATAAAATCCTTAAAACTGTACGTATATATATATATCAATCTTCAATCATAAGCAAATACACATTTCAATTAAGTATAGATCAAACTCTTGCTGAAGTTGTAAACTTCCACAAACTTAAATGATACATTTCATTCACAAGCAAAGAAAGCATCACATGCACAATTTAATGCACGTTTAATGAAATTAAAGTATATTGTAAATGAAAATGCTTTATGCATTAAATTGTATGTATTTCTCAGATGAAACAATTCAGGCTTTAATTCATTGATATTGTACAAATATGTAATATTTGATACATTATAAATGAATTCTACCATTTGTTATTGAAAATGTATCAAACTTCAGATTAGTTATTAACTGTAAATACACGAAGAAGAATTAAATTAATTTCTTTGAAATGATGCTTATCTTGTTTTATTGTACATATTCAACATGAGTATAATTCAAAAACATTACAGCTTGATTAATTGATAATGCTCGTGTCGTATTAATTCTTTTATTAAAGATGAAATGCTAAGGTTCATTCAAACTAAAATAAATAAAGTAAAAATATTACTGGTCATTTTAGTTTAATATTTTAATATATGATTTGAAATTTTGATATCTTGTGTAACAGAACGTTGTTTTTTGTATTGCTTTATATTTTTATGCAATGAAAAACTTATCTATGGTGATAAGAATATTTTATAATTCCGAATATAGCTTAAAACGATTATTTATAATCATTATAAGTCAAATCTGTGATATAACTCAAATTTGTAGACATTAAAGAAAGAAATTATTCTAAAGAAAAACCCTAGAGCATTTCATATCGTATTCTTTATGCGGATGTTGAGTCTGCATTAAGATTTAAAAGTTAGGTATATTGTAAGAATTTTTTTCTCGAGATCTATATGTTTATCACCTGAAGTTATTAATTTTTTTAAAATATGATGCAATACAAATATTTTGCTTACCACAATGCAAGACGAAAAAATATAATTGTAAAAAATCAAAATTGTTGTTAAATTTGCTTGAATTAAGCGGGATTTTTTTTATTTTAAAAAAGATGGAGATGTTTATTTTCGATAGAAATATCAATACTAAGCCAACATTTTTTATTCCAGTAGAATATGAAAAGAACAATGAATTTAATGGAATACGTAAAAAGTAATTCACAAGTAATTTAAAGACCATATGTAATGATAAGTACTTGTACACTATATTTAGTACATCATTAAAAACAATAATACCAAAAGTTGATGTTTTCTAGACATCACTCATTAAATTAATGTTTTGTGCATGCATGTTTTCAATAGTCACAAGCAGACAAAGGTCGAGGAGTAGCGTGCTATTTACAAAATGCAACTCTACAATATGTTTATAATACTCTGTTTTTAACAGCTTTATAACTCTAGCAACTCAACAGGTTTTGAGTTAATGAACAAGTTATTGACTTCAGATGCATTTTTTACACGCGAGCTAATAACATTGATAAAAATTTAGCTGTTTTTATGTAAAGTCTGAATAAAGTTAAATTCTAAATTTCTTCATGCTGGACGCAATTGGTGTTTAAATTACCGTTAAAGTGTGAAATCCGTTATTTCATAGAATAACTAGCTATTTCATGAAATAACTAGACAGGTGTTCTCCCTGCTTCTCTTGCTCATCTTCTGGACTGCTGGGGCATTTCCCTGCGACAGTTGTATGAACAGCAAGACCTGGTGTGTGACACTATTACGCGGAATGGTCAAATGGACTTGGTGTAGGCTTTCCTGCTCCAAGGGGATTGGAAACAACAACAACTCTAGACCGGTCAGTTGAAATATGTAAAATAATTGAATTCTATGATTGAACTAAGTACTCTATAGAATGAGAGACGGTAAATTGATCTTTAAAGTATGAAATACGGCACTCGAAAGTTCTTTGGATCTGTTCTAGCTTCTTTTCAATGACGTATGTGTGTACCCTTCATTCCATTGATTTAAAAAGTAGAAAATGACACATTTTGGATTATTAAAAAATATTTTTAAAACTTGTTTTCAAGCGATGACTTCTGCAGGAATGAGATACCAACCTGTAAATAAGAAAAATTTAATGCAAAAGAGATTTGAGTGTTTATGAAATATGCGTGAGATAAAGGAAAAGAGTGCTGCACTTACTCATGAAAAACTATTCTTTGATAACAGAAATAGAAAGTGTTGAAAACATCACATAAAATAGTACCACGTGACTATTAGTTACTCCAGCATTATGATACCCTTGAAGTTCGAGGAGTAAAAAATTTAATTGTACCAATAACAAATGCAAAACATATTCTTTTTTCCCCTTTCTGTTTAACTAATGTTATCAATATAAGTAATAATAAACTAAGTCATCTACTTATCCTTATTATTTATCGAATAATCCACCGCAAAAGGGATCAAATGTATTTTTCGAGAGGTTTTAGTTATTTATGATCAATTAATTTATAAAATAACTTTGAAATTGTTTTTTTTTTCACTGTAACAGTCCAGCATTAGTTTTTTAATTAGAATAACTACGAGGTAAAGTATGAAATTTTTCATCTATTATACACTTTAAATGGATTGTCTAGTTACTTCATGAAATATCTAGGTATTCTATGAAATAACTGATTTATACATTTTAACCATAACATATCTATAAAGTTCAGAGCTGTTGGTTTAAAAACTTCATTTACAGTTCAGAAGACATCACACTGAAGAACTTAATCTGCTTGTACAAGTTAGAAATGCCAAGTGCGAAGTAGTGGTTCACATCACAGGGAGTGGCGTGACATCTCTCCACCCCAGCACCGATCAAAACATAGATATTTACACAACACTAGTAAAACTACTTCGTAATGTCAGACTTGAAGCGTTTTATAAATAAAGGTTTGTGACAATGAATTCAGTTTTAATAATTTGTAGAAAGATAACTGAAGAACACGATTTTAGACTTCACATATTTCTTTACAAATTTCAGGAGCTCCTTTTCGACATATTTCTTTCGTTAAAGGAGATTATGCAAAATATTGTATGACTTTGATATGAATGAAGGAAGTTAAAAGATAAATTATAAATCTTGAATGAAATGTTACTTGTTCTAAAATATGTTATTATTACAGAATTTTTTACAATGAGGTTTCAACGAAAAATCGAGTTAAAGGTATTTTTTCTCTCATTTTCTGATTTAAATCCAGAACACTAAATGATGTGTAATGTTGGATTATCTTATTTTCAAGAGAATTGAAATGCGTGTCAATATTATATACACCATATACAATAGTATTATAAGAGTTTCTAAAAACACTTTGAGTTTTTTAAATAAAAGTTGAGTTTTATAAATTTCGTATGCTTCAGATTGTCGTGCAATTACCAAACATTTAAAATTATTGAATTTTTTTTTCTAGCTGCTTATAAACATTGTATTTTGTCTGCATTGTCTTTATTTTGCAACTAACGAGATATTTACTGAGCAAGAGAGATTTAAAATTAGCACAATGAGAGAGACAGTTTATTCAATAACTATGTGCATAATAAATACCTCACTCCTCTTAAACCAGATTCCTGACACATTTTCAAAACCCATTTGCCACCTAATTTTATGATCTTTACTCCCTTAAAATGATATTTCATTGCTGCGTTGACGTCATTTCCCTGGTAGGTGCTGTGTTTTCAGATTTATCCTAAGACATGCCATCAAATCGTTAAATATTTAAATTCCATTGCCATCCGCTCATTCTGATAGAAATGTCATTAGCAGAGATATCGGATTTGGCGACTGTTTTGGCACTGACTGTGATAGGTTGGCGAGGTTTCAAGGAAGGTATCTGATAAATTATCAAAAAGTAGAGCTCTTGTACAGTTTGTTCAGCTTTTGAGAGGACTTTTCTTACTCTGAAATAAAAATGCGTATAGAGCTGTTTTTTATTATGTTGACATTAACACTTCTAATTCTTTTCTCATGCCTTTTTTTAAAAAAAAAAAATAATAAAACTTGCCAGTGATTGCATTATAAAAATTGAATTATGTTTACATGTAACAGTTGTCGATAATATTGGTGATATCTTTTAAAATGAATTTTTTTAATGTTCTTTTTTAAAGAAAAGATGAAAATGTTGTTACTTTCTGCATGTACTTGAAAAATAAATGATTGATGCAATTTTCACGTAATGAATGTAATTTCTCAATAGAGTTAACTTAGAAAATATCGAGATCATTCTTTTTCTAACGAATGAGGAAACAAATTGAACTTTGTATTTATAGCTTACAGTTAACAAAACCGTGAGTGCATGCAAAATTTTACCCTATCAAGCATGAAATGTTAAGCAAAATCTATATATAAGAATCCCATTACATAATTATGTCTTGAACTTTATTGTAAAACGACAGCACCATGTTATTATTAATAAAAACCTTGTTTGCATTCATAAAATCTAACAACTGCATAATTGTAGGGTTTAGCTGTGCCTTATTACATTTTAAGGGAAAAATTGCTTTCAAAAGTTCTGAAGTTCCAGCAGAGCCTAGTTGTTGAAGGAAATTATGTGATTCAAGACATACATCAAACAAAGGCAGCATATTACAACGCATTAGGTGTATCTCATTCTGTATAACTAGCTAGATGAAAGCTGTTCCAAAGACTAGTAAGATCTTTTTTTCTATATCTGAATACATGTCTCTGTCGATATTCAAGGTATTATTTTTTACATGATGATTACAGCATTTTCAAGACCTAAAAACAATCTTTGAACTCATGAAGGAACATATTTGAAGTAAATCTTTTATGGTTACACGAATAAATTAATTCCTTAGGAACTAATCAATCAATTAGTTTATTTTATTAAACTTGTTTGGTCTTGTTTATTTCTCTAACTTAACTTACTTAAATTGACGCTTAATTAAAAATTACCTTTTTTATATCATTTTAAAAATGTTCAAATGATAATTATAACTAATTGGAAATTCATTTATAGCATCTGCGTCACACATTGAAAATTTATCTATGAGTGTTCATTTTACAATTTAAGTTAATTTAATTGTTCTTTTATTATAAAAAAAAAGTTCTATAGTCAATATAATTACACAGTATAACATAAAATGCGACGCATGATAGAAGTGTTTTTTGGAAGGAACAAAAATGCGTATGCACATGTTTTCTGGTGAGTGAGAGATTATTAACTTCGCACTATTGAGCTGCTCTAGGGCTTTTCATATGTTTCCAGACAGAATATGCATGCGATTGTACTTTTTTTTAGTAGCCAAAATCTAATCGGAACTAAAACACACTGCAATGTATCATCTGCATGATGTATGCAACCTGTGTCATCAGGGGCGACTCTAGGTCCGGACAAACAGGACCCCTGCCTGGGGTGGCAAATTATAAAGGTGGCATTTGGATCAAATTTCAAAAAATAAATTTTTGTTACAAAAAACATTAATGTATTTTCTAAAATATTATTGGGTGAAAATTGGGGTATTTAATTGAACGTATCTTATTTCCTTAATTTTTACTCTGTAGTTTTAATGTCAGCTTCCTTTAATATTGAAAGTTAAAGAATGAGGCGTGAGTATATGTCCAATCTTGAAATTTGATCAGCATACCCATCTTTCACTAGTAACTTTCTCCCATTCCGGAGAATGGTCACAACATACATTCCAAGGACAGGAGCAAAACAGTTTTTTGTGGATAGAGAGTCACATGAAATTTTTTATTTTAGTCTTGAGTGTAGTTACAATAAGTTAAAATAAACCCTAGGGATCACCACCATCAGTACTTTTTTAAGAAGAAATTGGAATGCTGAAGTGAGCGAATCCTTCTCTTATACTTTACTGGTTTGAGATAATAATAGGTAATTATGCCCTTAATTTCGAATTATTTTGTATTTGACTTAAATATATATATATATATAATACTGTTATATGCTACCTTTTTGTTCGTAAGAGTTATTCAAGCTTCTCTCATATGCTTGAAGTGTGCATCTATGTGAACAATTTATCTTTTTTAAATACAATTTTTTGCTTTGTAGATAGGGTGTGAGGGGGGCATTTTCCATTTTTGTCCGGGGCGGCAAAACTGCTAGGTCGGCCCTGGTGTCATTCAACTGCGAAAATGGCTTCACAGTCGATCCACGTGCACTGCTCTAATGTCTTTCAGACGAATTCGTGGAAGCCATCATGTGATTATTTGTGAGTAGAAGCGTAATTGGACTAAAGAAATTAGGCTTTTTATTTTGTAGGATCCCTTGGCATTTGGGTTGGAGCGATATTATCATTGTACGATGATGGCGGGGATAGATCCAGTTGAGCCTGTGGTGAGCAGGTATGTTCTATCGTCCCTGGATACCACTTCTATCTAACTTGCCAATTGGAATGTATATGGCAAGCAATCCCGCAGGAGGGCATCCACCAAATATGCGAGTCAATCAGCAGCTAAATAACAGCTTGCATCAGGGCTAGGCGTAAGCCAATGCATTATTGATTTTGTTCTCTTGTAGTGGCATTTCTTGTAATGAACATTCAATTATTTTAATACTGTTAGAGTTTCGTTTCAGTTAAATGTACGTCATATCTTTTGATTTTCATCTTATTGGAATTACTTATTCTTTCTGTGTAGTATTATGTAATAGAATGTATAAGATGACTATACATTGTGTTCAACGATAAAATATTTCCTTATATTACAGTTTCACAGTTTAACCTCTCAGAAATTTCCGCTAAGTTACTATCTCCTATCAACAACATCTTCTAGAGATATCTTTTGAGAGTGTTCTGTGGCATTAACAATTAAAACAATTCGAATCATATCTTTGAAGATCAAAACAGAAATTTGATGCTGTAACTGAATAAGAGAAAAAAAACTGTGCAATGTTAACCAGCATAAATAATATTGCAAATTCATTTCAAGCATTATAATCACACACAGGTCATAGTATTTGAAACTTATCAATTTCATTCTGTGTTTTCTTACATACAAATGTCTACCATTTCATCTGCAATATAAATCTAAAATAAATATTATTTCTTAGCTTTATGTTGCATTTTTCTCCTCAAAAGCATTTTAGACTATATTGAAGTAATTTGGCTAAAGTTACATTAAAATAACTATATAAAGCATCAAAACTCGTAACAAGAGATTGATTGGATATACAGTTTAGGCTTGACATCTGAAGATATTTTGCAGCAGTTTTGAAAAACATCTCATTAGTAACTGTTTTCATTTTATTTAGGAAGCAAATGTAGGAATTAGTATCATATATAAAATACATTGCATTAGATTATATATTAGCATTTGGCGAACCTCTGATCTTGTCCATGATAAATTGGCTAGCTTTCAACAAATGACAAATCGTCAAATAGAAACGAAGAAGGCAACAAAGATGCGGCTGATACTTATCCCTCCTAAAAGCAATGTCTCCGAATCAAATGGTGCATTAAACCGTATTTAATATTTTTAAAGGGAAAACGCTTTAAATTTTCTGGAACGGAATCATTAGCAGATTTATTGTCGATTCGTAGATGGCAATAGTCCAAACAGCATGGTCTGTAATGGATTTTTTTTTCCATTTGCGTTTTTAATTTCCATTAAATTAGATGAACTGGAGATTTTCTATCAAAAAGACAAAACTAATTTAAGAACGCAAATGTAAGAAGAGAAATTAAGAATCACAGAGGATTGGAATATTTTTAAAGAAAAAAAATCGTTTGATTTGATATTATGGAAAAAAAATGGAATTCCGAAAAAGAGCCTTTGTTAAATAACAAAAAAAAACTATTTGGTTTATTTTATTTTGAAACATTAATTTTAATTTGCACTGTTTAGTTTTAATAAAAAAATACTTTTTTTTTAAAATCTCCTCGAAGAGGTTTGTTTGATTTTAAAAACTCAAAAATAAGTATTGTATAATATAATGCTATATTATTAAATTGAAAACTGCCAGTTTTCAAGATGATTGTTAAAATAAGAACATGTTACATTTTATTCAAAATATCATATGATTCTTTCAGCTTCTCAATGCTAAAACTCTAGAATGATTTTTGTATTCTTCTTTTGTTTGAAAATTATTTTTCTTGAATACTACATTACATCAGGGTTGTCAATTTCCTTTTTTATACACAAGATATTTTAAGTGTAAATTTATTCGATGTTATTGGACTTTCGCTATTCATACATAATGTTGATACATGTTTATCGTTAAGAATGAGTATTTACTTACGGCGTCTCTCACACAAAGTACAACATGTTCCATTTCTTCGAAAGTTAAGAACTTTCAATTATTTATGTGGCTTAAATGAGGAACAACCATTGCGTCCGTGAGATTCCATTAAAGTTGTACCAGGTAAGGTAAGGCTATTGACACTGGACTTCCTAATTTTGAACCTAGGTCGATTAATGAGGACGACACCTCAGCTGGCACTCTTTCTCTAAACTACCATACCACGCCAAGCCAAAAGAAGTACATCGAGCCACGGCATATTTAATGGGCAAAGACTGATCTACACGGCGTGTCTTCAGTGGCACTAGGTTCGAACTCATGATACGCCAAATTCAAACTCGTGACCATACCTCATAGGATACCCCGGGTAGTCAGGTGTATCATTATCAGATGCTTTAATATTTTGTGTCATGGGTAATGATACATCTATTTCCCCTTTGCTAGGAAAACCATTGTTCTTTTGTATTAATGTTTTAATTTTACTACCCCCTTGTTTTTACAAAAATTTATGGAATGCTTAGGTCTAGAATAGATAAATCATTCTTAACAAATGATAGTTCAAACATTTTAATAAAAATCAATAGTTTTTCTTAAATGTTAACTAGCTAGACAGAGATTAATTGCTTAAGTGAATAAGTGTAAAGTTAGTTAATTCATTTTCATTTTCTTGTAAATAGAATAGTTAACCTTAGGCACACTTATTGAGATAGTAGGAAATTAATGGTGTTACATGTCTTATTTTATTACTGACTGCTAAATATTTTCTACTATAGGTGGGGGAAAAGATGTGCTGTTTTAACACAATTACTAATAATTAACCGCTGAATGTTTGTCTCGATGCCAATAATTAAATATAATTTTGAAGCTTAAAAATTAAGCGCTACTATATCTGTAATAACATTTTTACTGTATGATGTTTTATTTTTTTGTGATTTAAGTCTATTGTAGGTTCAAATTGCACACGTTTTTAATGCTTGTTAGTGCACAAATACTTATGTTATGTAATTCAAAATATGTATAAACTGTTTTTTTACTTCTCTTAAGAAATTACAATTCTAAATTATAATTAAAATAACTATTTCAGTTACGCTTTTTTTTCTATAAAATGACTTAACGTTCTTATGTTATTTAGGCCCTCGTGTATCTAAATAGCGAGACGTTATAATATTAACTAACTCACTTATTTTATTTAGAACAGATTACTTTTAATATATTCTTGCTTTGTTATGAACGATGACACATATTCTGAAAAAAAAAGTAATTCATTTATGAGTCTTTTAATAAATGTTAAAAATTCGTTTAATCTTCTCTCTTTTTATTCTATTATTTCAGTTTAATTTGATTTTTGAAAACCTCGCATGTAATTATGGTATTCTTTAGAACGAATATATTGAATTCGAATATTCATTTTAGACATGAATTTTTTAAATCCCCCTTCCTTAATCCCCACCACTTTATCAAATTATGAGGTTTTTATTCTTACGAATCTATTCACTTGGATTTAGAAAAGAGAAATGTAAAATAAATCAACATTCACAAGACATGTAATTCTTAAATTTAGAATACATTTTACTATTTCAATTCTAATGGCGTAGAAATATTTTTCCAACGATTTTATAATAGAAACAAATTTTTTTAAAAAAAACTGAAAAGTAAAACATATTTGGAAGAAGAATTTTTATTACAGATGAATTATTTGACTATTTTAATGCTTTTAGGAATAATTCAATGCTATATTAATCTATTTAAGTTACTTTATAACTTTAATAAATGAATGAAATGAAATTGAAACACGATCAATTTCTGCTATGGAGCTTAAAATCTATTTAAAAATTTAAAAGTATGAGCTTTTCTTAAGGTTAAATAAGTCGTAAAAAATATACCTTTTCCTTCGATTTTTAATAGTATAATGAAGGATAAATTTAAAAGATTTAAAGTATAATAAGTTTGAAACATATCTCATTCAATTAAATCTATTGTGTCTATGCATGTTTGTGGAGTCTTTGTTTAATTGTAAAAATTATATAGCAGCAATTTTTCTAAAGAAACTACTCTTTCTTTTCGGGTACCTTATTGGTGATCCCAATTTCAAAGGATCAGATTTTATAAATTAATCATTAAACTTTTAAATGAATTCGAATGTATAATTATATAAGATAGTATTTAATTGATATTTTTTTTTTCAAATTCTCTAAGATAGATTGTTGTGAGGTTCATCCTGGGATACATATGAAAGACAGATGAACAGAAACATATAATGCAATCACATAAGGATCACAAACGAAGATCCCATCAGAAAACAGAAGGGGTGTGCTGCTTTCCCTTCGAGACGGGAATCCATTTCAGGCAAAAGTCCGACTTCTTTCCCCAAAGGTACACCGATGCCTTATTTGGGAATTCGAATCAGAGACCACTCAATTACAAGTAGATTGCCACAAACATAATACTGGCTGGGTGGCTCAAAATATTCACTAGAACATGTATGAACTATTCAAATAGTTTCTAATATCAAGTAGTTATGCGTTAGCCACCATTTAATGTAGTACTACTTTTGCGACAATACTTTGAGTGTGAATTATCGATACTACTTTTCTGGAACTTTTAAAACGTCATTTCACTAAAAAACTAAATATCGAAAAAGATAGTTCTATGGCTTCCATTGATCTCCTTCCTCCCCTTGAACTATTTGGGATTGATATTACCAGGTGAGAGACCACTTTCGGTTATAATTTATCATACCCTCACATAAATTGCAGCAATCGTTACGGAGTACGTGACCAAACTTTTGTTGCTGATTAATAACACACAGGTGACTTATCAACAGAAACATTATAACTGGTTTAAATGCAGTCAGTGAAACTACGAGTAATTAAAATGCCTTGAAGGCGGGTAAAGAGGTTCGGGTGTCCCATCTAATCGCTTCCTGTACTTCCAGACTTAATGTAATGTCCACATCCCATTCATAAGCAAATGTAAGATCCGATAGCTGCCAAGGCACCCTCCGTAAGCGTGTGCATTGGCCATCAGCCCTGACACTTATTAGGATTTGTCCCTAAAGTGTACTCACTGCCAGTCGAATACCATCCAGCATGAACAAGAATGAAAACAATTTAATTGATATTGCCCATATTGTGAAGTCAGTCATAGATGTGATGGGCAAAGATTCTTTATTCAAGTATATTTCAGTCAGTTATCTCAGAATAGTTGGATGCCTGAATTGTAGTAAATAGAATCGAATCAATCCTGATTAATGTTATTGTAGCAGATGCGGTCACTCTTGTGATAGTGCAATCCTATTTTTCTTTTGTTCTCCGGAGAATTACTAAAGCAACTCGATGATAAACCTTTCATTTCCTTCTTCATCGTTACTAAAACTAAATGTAAATACTACATTTCTCAGACAATGATGATCCATTCACATGATCGACCAATTTGCTCTATTAAAGCCTACTATATGACCTAGTTTAAAGTTTGTTAAATGTTCATATTGCTGCTGGAAGCCTTTCTAACACAATTCAAGTCACAGTGTCGTACACCAGAGATTTCAAACTCACGGTCCGCGGACAGCATGCATATATATAAAAATAATTCTTGCGGACCGACCAAATATATAAAAAAGTAAATAATAATATATATATATAATAAAATTTTAAAAAAATTCTCTCAAAATCGGAAGTATAGTTGTAGAGAAGAGGTGTTAAGTATCACAGGACGTACACATTTAATTTTTTTTTCTGTTTTTTACATGTTTATAATAATGTACTATTCAAAATAAACCTAAGTTTCTGTAAATATTGATTTTTTCGAGGCCTACCTAAAGTTAAACCTTTTTGGTTCGGCCCAAGTTAGCCTTTGAGTTTCACACGCCCGTAGTACGCTCAAAAAGGTAGCTACGTTCCAATCACCATACAGCACGAATACACGAGCTTTTAATTGGTTCCTACTGCGCATCTCATAAACTCGTAGCACGCACCCTGTACCTCATTTGACGTCGAAAATTTAATCAAAGTATAACCAATTACATTACACATTTACTGTGCTTCGTAAATGTTACTCCATGTCTTCTTGGTGCATATATTTATCTCAGCATAGTGTATATCAGAATATAGTATGAAGAATATTTTTTTTTTAACTAAAAGAGCATGCTAAATTTTACAAACGGTTTTTTTTTTTTTTTTTGTTTTTTTTATGGATTAAAACAGATAAAAACATAAAGATGACATTAGAAATATACACCGCATAATTCTATTTTTAAAAGGAAATAAATAAAATATGACACTTGTTAAAAAAACCCACTTTTTCACACACATCTTTCAAATATCGGATATTTTAATGCATCCTTCTTATTATCTGTATCGATTGTTTTCAAGTGCTACATATCTTAAAAGGTTTTTCTTGTAGGTAAGGAAATCTCTGATATAATCAAGACTCCCCATACATAGCTTCTCTTCGGATTTGCATACACATGAAATACGGATAGCACATTTCCAATTGTTCACATCCTCTCATATGAGTGATATGTAATGAATAAAACATCCATTGTTTCATTCCCTTCTCTTTTTGGAGTTGTAGATTCTGCATTATTTGAAATGTCATACATATCGTATGTATATATGTATGGGATGCTTCAGAGAATTGTGTGTGTGTGCACTTATCTTATTTTCATTTTTTTTACATTAGTTACTTTAAGAAATATTTCAGTGTGAAATGGATGCATGGGCTTACAAAAGGCTTCAAAAACACTTTTTCAAAGCAAATTTCAACTTTATTTTGGCTATAAATTAATCAAAGCATCAACAAAGTTTAATGAAGTGAATAACTACATCATGAAAATATAATACTTTTATTGATACTCGTTCGCTTACGCCATTAAAAGTATTTTATCAAATCTTACAATATTTGATTCTGATGCTTTCAAACTATATATATATATCCATGCTTCAAGTCTTTTCTAATAGATTAGCTTCTTCTTTATATATATATATATATATATATATCCATATAGATATCAATATAAGTGCTTTAATATATATAAATATGTCTTTAATATATATATATCCATATAGATATCAATATA
>BMAV01022914.1:57776-79008 GCA_019973955.1 Trichonephila inaurata madagascariensis
TCCATATAGATATCAATATAAGTGCTTTAATATTTATAAATATGTCTGGTTACTTATTTGATCATTCATTTTAAATTAACTTTTATTAATATAACACTTCGAGTAATACGATTGTTTAATGCATCTGAAATATATCCAATAATATCTTCGTCTTCTAAATTACATTACTAAGCTTTTTCTCATATGGTATGATCTATGCATAGTCTGAAAATTTTTTGTTTTCACATTGGAAGTCTCTGTACATAATTGAAAACATTAATGCAATTTGAGCTTTTTACTCCCTCCAGTTACTTTGATTATCTATGCATTAAAGCATGGTGTGTATAAAAATTACGTAAAAGTATTTTGTGCAGTATAAGATTCTTAGAAAAAAACAATGCGAAGGAATTTTAGTAAAAAAAAAGGTTTTTACATTAATACAAGATTAAACAAAATAAAAATATAGATAACTGTAATCAAATTACAAGTCTGCAAATGTTAAGATTATAACAATATAGGATTCATATTCTTTCAAAGAAGATTTATGAGAAGGTAATATTGGGAGCTCTCAAATTTTTGCTTATTTCTGCAACATTTTCAAATACATGTGCATAAAGACAATTAACTCCCTATTAGATTGGATGAAATCTTTTTTTTATTTATTTTTACCCACTGCTAAAACCGACCAATTCAAATTAAAATATTTACAAATTAGAACTCAAGAAGAAATATATTTTTTTACAATTGTGTGCTTATTTTTTTCCACTGCAAGGCTTCAAAATAGTGTTAATTATTACACATATTCACTCATGTCCACATTTAAGTTCATAAAACTTGTTTTTCGTTATAATTTCAAATTATCTTCAGAAAACCTTATTGTATTTTGTATATTTTGAAGAAAGGTTAGTAGTACAATATCAACCTCCAATTTAGGAAAAGTTGTTTATCGTTAGGTATTACAGAATTACTGGCTTGAGAGTGCTTAAGCATATGGGATTTTGATCTGCCGTTCTGTGAATGTTGCATTAAAACGTTCAAGTTAGCCTGTCTGCAGTCAGAATGACTTCAAAAAATCGATTATATGATTTATTCCTTGATATGTAGATCATTTGGTAAACTTGAAGCTGGCCAGTCTCATGTCTCATGTGGTCAGTACACGTGTCCCGAAAGTGGCTTCCCGACTGTGTAATAAATTCCAAACCAGTCTTACTGTCCCCCAGAAGGTCAATCGAGGTCGCCTCAGATTATCGACATCTGAACAGGATCGCTACTTGGATGCAAGGGCGTGACAAGACAGGTGAAAAACAGCTCCTTAGCTTTCTCTTGACCTTGCTACTGTTTCTGGATGAATAATTTCCAGGAAAACATTCTACATCCGTCTTGCAAAGACTGTCCTTCACACCCGGAGTCGACTCTTGTGTTTCCCTTTGGCTGCATACAAAAGGAAAGTCCGGATATTGTGGAGCTGAAAACATTATTCGTGGACTGAACGTGAATTGAGGCGTGTTCTTTTCAGTGATGAGTCAAAATTCACCAAATAAATTGATTGACATCGAGTATTCATCTGGAAAGAAAGTGAAGCTCGCTTTCATCCCTCCTACATAACAAAATTCAATTGATTTGGTGGCAAAATAATTCTTGTGTGTGGCGGCATGATGATGGGCAGTCGTACACCCCTGTATGTTTTTCGTGCGAGCACTATCAACTCACAGAGCTATTGGGATAAGACCCTGGAAGCCCATGTGAGGTTCTTCTAGGTTTTATGAGCCTGGAATACATTTTTATGGACAAAAATGAGCGGAAACACTGAACTCACATTAGTGATGAATTTCATAAAAAGGGGATATTAGTCTCATGGATTAGCCATCAAGGTCTCCGGATCTCAATCCAATTTAACATATTTAGAGTGGTCTAGAATAAGTAGTTTCTCCGCGTAGTCTCCCTTCCAGGACCCCTTGGAGTTAAAATTTAAACTTTTGGAAAAACGACCTTTGTTGCCACGAATATTTATTGATAACCTCATGAACAGTATGACAGTTTGTTGTAAGGCTTGCATACCGGTGCACGTTGGTTACACTCCAAATTAAACCGGAGAGTATGTTTTATCTCTGATTCACAATTTCACACTTTTCGATATATCCTGTATCTTAATTCAAAATTAAAATCCTTTTTAATGGTTATGTTGTTATATTCTTTCTCATATTTAATACGTCTATTTGCCAAATAACGTGGCAACACACAAAGTAGTTCATCACTTTTCCCAGATTTTGTGTTCGTGACCTTAATTTTGGGTATGATATATATGTACAGTAGTTCTGAATTCATGAACGAATTATCAAATACTGAACAATTATTAGTACCTGAGAAAAATAAGGCTTACGATTAATATAGAGACATTTAAAAAAGTACCGTTGATTTTGTATAAGATTACCTAAATCATTTTCGAATATATACCAGAACACATAGAATAGTGCTATTCTACACAGACAATTGCAAAGTGCTTAAAATGAAAATTCGGAAAGATTGTTGATTAAGACAATTTTTAACAGCATAGTAAAATTATGAATATAGTAGAACCCAAGCCAAATAGTAATACTGGAAACTTGTAGATAACAAAAATACATTACTTTTCATTTAATTCATTGCTAAATATTAGAAAATTCATAAATTTTATTGCCAGACTTGGAAGAATATATTAAATTTCCCACTAAATGATAATTTAATTGTTTCTCTAATTTACATTTAAATTATAATTTATAAAACAGTTAAAGGAACGACATAATTTTTGGAAAATAATTTTTTTTTTAGCCTGCATATTTCAATTCCTATTTGCAGGGATTTCTACATTATAAGAATTTACACCAGAATGTTCCATCACAAAATTATAGAAAAGGGAAACTAATATCCCTCCCATTTATATGGGATATTTGGGTCCCTAAAATTACGCATTAATGAGAATTATGCAAATGGAATTTCGAAAATCCGCTTAAAGTAAGAATATGTTTGGCATTCTCTCACGTGCATGCAATTCTGATATACTAGTATTCTCAAAACAATAGCTTTGTTAATTTAAACTACTACAAAGTCCATCAGATGATTTTGTAAATGAAACTTGGTTTAAATTTTAAAGTATTTCCTTTCATTCTCAAAAGTACCACGCCTTTGATTTTTCTAATATTATTCATTATCATCTCAAAAATATATATCATTGGGAAGATTGGATTAAAAGTGTAATGGGTAATTGGAAGTATATGCGCAGACTAACAGAGTTCATAGTGAATGCACAGAAAGTATGTGATAGATCCAAATAATCACCATTGGTCATATTTGAGACAACGTGTATTTCCTCCGATGGGTTTCATCTTCTCGCTGCAGTCTTTTTTCCTAGAAACGTAAGAACCATTCCATGGTCCTCATGTGCGTGAGCTCGGTTTTATCTGAAAAGAAAAAAAAGAAAGCCTAATGTGCTAATGAAAATCCCCTGAGTAAAATAAAAATGATAATTCTGATACATATTGGATGGGAAAGCATCAACTAAAAGCCAATAAAGGAATACCACACTAATTCAAGAAAGTTAAAAAGACAATCAAATAAATCCCTGAATAAAAGTTTTCATGTAACATATCAAGCCATGTGGGATCTCATTGCTAATACGTTCTGTATTGAGTCCTAGTAACTGTATGGTTAGCTGATTACTTATTGAAGATGAGTTCGAAACAATATGCGGACTATTGGGGATGGATTTTTAAATTTTGAACCAAAGTCAAGAAAACTTCGAAGCATTTTCACCCTGTTTTTCAAATTCCCATAATATACCGGAGTCTTACTTAAAAAACGCCTACTATTACTTGTGAAAAGACACACGATATTAGTTTTCCAATTAAATTTTTTTCCTCTGAATAAGTAAAACATTTTACCTTTGGTAAAAATTAATATATGTACTTTTTTTTAAATTGGTGCTTTTTCTTTTCTGTGGTTCAAGATGCTGACATTTCAAATCACAATTGAACTATTAATTAACATCTTTATTGATTATTAAATTAAACACTTAGCATTCTCTGAGTTTATAGTAATATTGCATTCCTTTGCTTGTATTGTTTAATACATTTTAATGGCTCTAAAAACCCGAATCAGTTCTTGATCCTTTTTGCATAACTTTAAGTGAAAACAAATATTTAACTGCTCCATAATAAAAAAAATAAAGTTTAATAATCCAGAAGGATATGAAAATTGTTTTATAAATTTTTGCGTGTATGTAAATACATATTAAGTATTATGCGTATTCAGTTTCAAATAAATTGAGCAAACATTTAATACATTAAAATTATATACATATACATATCGTCTCTCTTAAACATAGTTTTTAATTTCGAAAACTGGCTTGCATGATAAAAATTTAGATATTCTAAAATATATATTCTATTGAAATTGTGCTTCATGTAATAATGAAAACTTCAATTGCATTAGCTTTAATTTTATTATGTATTTTGCATCTTATATGTTTTTTTTCTTTAGAAAAATAAATGGAACTAGTTTGAAAAAAAATCTTCACAATAATTATAATAAAAAAACATTTGAACTTAATATAAAAGTAATTTGACTTTTTCCCATTCAAATACTTTACGGAGAAGTACTTGGTTTATACTATGTTGTAAATTTACGGTTAAATTGTTTTGCACAATAAATTGAGAATGGTAATATATTAAAATATGATCCCTTTCCTGCATATTATTGGTTTATGCGACCAGTCTAAGACATGCCTTTCAGAGAGAAATAATAACACTGATTCATTCTATTTTTTTATTTTATATATTGGATTTTCTTGCAGGTTTTTAAAATTTTTAGTTTTTTTTTTTAAAAAACAGTAATAAAATTCTCGTGTACCGCAAAGTATCACGCGGGGATATCGCAGAAGTAAGTATTTATCACACCTTAAAAGGAAAGAAAAAAAAAGAAACTTTTGAGGTTATGAAGGATTATAAATATTTACAATAAATTCACAACACTTTTTAAAAGACCTTCTGGTAGAAATAAGTTGGTGAAAAAAAAAGATTCGGTGGCCAATTCATATTAAGTCTCTTGAAGCCAGTCATAGGCTCTTTCGTTCGTTGACATACTTGGAACACAGAAGGAGCACATGTTCCACATTTTCTTCTCCACCAATATAACAATTACAGGAAGATGACGAAAATAAATTAAACTTGTTCAAGTAGATTTTAAAGTTACCATGACCAGTTAGAAATTGGGTTATTTTGTAATTAGCATAAAAATGATGGAAGGACAGCCTCTTATTAACGGTTGGAAAAAATTGCTTCGTTAAGCTCACTTTATTTTAAATGAGATATTCTTGGTTCCAATACTCCACCCTTTCTTACATAATCTTCTTGTAAAAGGATTTGGAAATATTTTCTTGTAGTTTTCCATATTTTTTAATAATATGCTAATTATATTTCTAAATTTGTGTAATTATTATTTGTCTTTATAAATATTATAATCATAAATTACTGTTTTTCAGTTATTGATTTAAGGTATCCGACTACGTTCTTAACCGCAATTTTAAAAATGCGCATAAATGGATACTTTTCATGATATTTAGTCTCATTTAGAATAGAATACATATATAAAACTGTTTTAAGGACATTTTGACAAAAAAAGTTTATTTAAATGCAATATTTTGGAAAAAAAAGTAACAGAATAATCTTTTTTTCACAATGTCCTCCTTTTGTGAAAAATGCTTCTATTATAATTATATTTTGCCTGTATATAGCTCAGACCTCTGTACAGAGGCTCAACTATGAGTTTTGAAAAATTCACATTATTTTCAGTTACAACCAAATGAAAAAACTATCGGCGTTTTTTTTCTTAAAATTTCCTCCCTCTGTTGTAGTAAATAATGGATAAACCCAAGTTATATATTTCAAAAATTCTATTTGAGCCTCTGTACAGAGGTCGTCTGGGCTATATACAGACAAAATATTATTATAATAATATAATTTTTTACGATAGGAGAATATTTTTAAAATGGGTCATTCTATGCTCATTTTTAGTCAAAATAGTGTACTTAAATAATTTTTTTATCATAATACTATACTTAAAACAATTTTATATACATTTTTTAGTCTAAGTGACACTAAATATTATAAATATTATCCATGTATACGCTTTTGCAAGATCCGAATGTAGTCGGATACCTTAAGATATGCAAGTTAAACATTGTTTCAATATCGAGCATGGGGGAAGGGGTATACCAAATTTAGATTTATGAAAAGAGGGAGATAAACTACAAAAAAATTGTTTTAAAGGTGCTAATAAGAAAGGATTATTTATTCCTTTTTACAGTGGGAAAATTTCCAGCTGCTGAAATATTTACACACATGGGGTCAAAAGAAAATGCAGATTTAATATATTTGAACATTTTCTTTTCAACAGCAAAATTAGAAAGATTGAAAATTAAAGAAAATAACTATAAAACGAGGAGTCTGCATTGCATCAAAGGACATATATATTTATATATCTCATTTTCTAACAAAAATATTCATAAAGGATATGAACTTTATCGTCCCAACGAACTCATTCCATTTTTCTTTATTGCGGAATCAATTGAAACCGTGTATTAGTGAATTCCACTTCCCAGATCGTCTGCACAAAGAGAAGAAACCTGAGCCCCTTTCCCAGCCTCCAATAGCAATGAAGGGTACAAATACATCCTCCCCCAGTGTCTAATTGCAGCGTTTGAATTCCCGTTTGACTCGCGCTGCCTCCCCGAGATAAGCGCCCGGCATAATTACTCACCGAGATAAAACTCAAGAGATACTGGAAGGACTGAATATCTTCTCTCGAGACATGCATTTTCCATGACGAGGATTTACTTCTAGCGCAAATAAATGCCCGACGAGGAAAGGGCAATTTTCATGGCGCTCAAATCCCATTGATTCGAAAGCAGTTTAGGCATCAATTGACATATGATATTTCACTGATTGGTGGAAGTCTTTACGACATCGAGGCATTGGGCATTTTTATTCATTGCAAATTATTGTCGATACGCAAACATTCCGAACACAAGGTTTTTACAACATATTCTAACTTTTTAAATGCAATGTGATTGTATTGAAGTTGAAGTTGAAACATCTCAGTAAACACCTTAAAGAATGAGTTTTTTTTTCGGAAAAAATTATAATATGATCGCGTTTTTTTTTTTTGGCAGAAAATAAACGTAGTTATTATATAATATTAATTAATTTGATAATAATTAATACGAATTATAATAATGATTAATATGGACGCAATTATGAATATATTATTAGAAAATGAATGAGAAATTGAGAACGGATCTTAGACGGGCATTAGAAATAAAATAATACGAGATACAAGAATGTCTGTGTGAGACACAAACATGTGCTAATTTGCCGGTAGTTTTCATCCGTGTCAGAAGCTGGCAAATGCACTCAGATGTTAAAAAGTAAAAATAAGAATTTCAAAAAGTGTGCATAGACATTTATCCAAAAAACCTTAATTTCATTTCTTGAAATAGTGCCAATAATAATGACAATTTTATCTTCATAGTATACTCTAATTAAAATATCACTTTTAATATACGCTAATACTTATGACGTTTTAAACTTTAATATTACTAAAATATATATATACATCCCATAAAAATAATAATACATATATCTATATCCACAAAAACATTATTATGAGTTCTATTCAAAGTAAACGTAAAGTATTTCATTTCACTTATTCCACATAAAATTAAAAAAAAAAATTCTCTATGATTAAATATTGTTTAAAATAAAAAAAAAACACTTATATTTTTTTAAAAATTTTTGTTGTTGTTACAAATGGAGCTGTGGGTGAATAATTAACATTGCAAACCTAGTACATTCCCGTGGAGCTGGTATCATATTACAGAGCAGCACCATATAGGTAGATAACAAATGCCGCTATCTGACTCTGACACCTAGTTTCCCCTCTAGAGGGAGGCACATGAGCTCTAACGATGTGAAATTAAACTAGAAATTTTAATTTTGCTGAGAACACTCTAGCTAAAGAGGCACTTTAGGAATTTTCTGCCAATTTGGGCTGGGGCCAACCTGCAAACATGGGCATACAAGGCCAAAGCCTAACCAACTACACCATCCATCCGTAGAGTAAGCCCATACAGTATACCTGACTTTAAAAAATTATCTGGAATTTCTTTTCATTTAGAATTTTCTATATCAGATCATATAGATAGTTTTAAAACAATCTTCTCTAAAAACATTATGCATATTTATAACTTAATACTAACAGCTTATAATATTTTATTCTAATAGATTATAATAATATTTAATACCTATAGTTTGTTTTTAAATAATATTTATTACTGATAGCATATAATAACACCTAATTCTGATTGTTTGTAACAGTATTTAATACTATTAGTTTATAGTTATAATAAATCATCATTAACTTTAGTATATCAAAATTAACAAATTTGCATTAATTGAGCCTTCCTATTAACTGGCTTTGAGCATGTTAATCTGGTAATAAATTGCTGGTTCTACTTTCATACGAGGGATGACCCAATTATATCCAAAGGCTCTTTTTTTACAATTTATGAGGGAATCAACAGATCTACTCAGTGTAATCTTCTGAATTTCGCTGAAACGCAGAAGATTTTGTACTATAAGTACTAGAGAGATTTCGATTAGCCACACAAAATGTACTTACCTCACAAAAAAAACAGTTTTCAATCAATCCCTAAATGTGTATATTTTATTATGCATGTAATCAAGAAAAAATATACTTTACAATTTGTAATTGTATTTCATATCAGTTTATTACGGAAATGTTTACAATATTCGATTGAGTAAATGAATTCTCTCTTTCCTCAAATTATACATAAGAGCAGAAGTTTCTAGAGAGTCACCATTCTTTTCTATAAATAGCTATGATGAGTCCCAATACATTCATCCCCTGTGTCTAATTACATCATTTGAATTCCCATTTTATTCACGCTGCCTCCTAGAGATAAGCGTTGGAGATAATTACTCATCAAGATAAAACTCTAGAGATTCTAGATGGGCTGAATATTCCCTCCCAAAACATGCATTTTACATGACCAAGATATACATGAATCGCAAATAAATGCTGAATGCTCAAAAGGAAATTCGCGAGTTGTTCGTTGACTTGCTATCATACCGATCCATAAGAAGTTTTGAGAGAATTTACGTCTCATGTTTTGATAAATTTTGTGATATTTAGGTTTTAAATGCAATAAGTTATCTTAACGTAAGTTGGTAAAATGTATGGCACATTTCTCCTTCATGCAATATCAGTCATGAAACATGTATCTGACAATGTGGTTTAAGCATCTGATTCTTGAAACATTTAGAAATTGATATGATGTGGAATTTATGATCTAATTACCAAAATGATAAAATATTTATTTAAAATATTATTTAAAACCGCATTATTATATTCCTTTGACTTTTTTTTCTGGTTTTCATTTGTTTTAAGTCTGCCTTCGATAAAAGTACGAGAGCTTGAACCAAACGCGAAGCACATTTTCAGACAGAACAATGCCTCAATTTCCATAGAAATTGCAATATTATAACTCATACCTCTGTTAACAATATAGCGTTTTTAAAAACTTTATTCCATGAATACTTTCTTTTTCGTTCTAATACAGTGCTTCTATAACTTTCAATACTGGCGCCCCCTTTTCAATCACAATTTTTATCGCGCCCCTCCTTATACATTAATAAATTACTGAATGCAATAATAATGCACTTTGATGCTAAAGCTACAATACACAATCTTAATTATAAGCCGTACAAATTAATAACATAAGTATTAAATTTTGTATATGTTATTTTAAGCAAAAAAAATTAAGTAATAGGATAATTATGATGTTATTTTTCCTTTCTCTAATTTTTAAATTGGAACATATTGCAAAATGCGGTGGCTGCTTAAAAGACAAAATATAGAAATCAGCTAAATATAGAAAAAGAACTCAGAGGGTCAATTTCTAAAAAACTTTGCTCTGCAAGACAAGCCAATGGAAGTCGCTAATACTTATTAAACTTGTTCTTAATTCAGTATTAATAAGATAAGTATTAAATTTTTTATACATGTTACTCTTAAGTAATATATATTTTAAGTAAAATACTTTTAAGTAATAGGTTAATTATGTTATTTTTCTTTCTCTAATTTTTAAATTGAAACAGGTTGAGAAATAATATTTAATTAAAGATTTATTTCCTTCAAGATCCATTTCTAAAAGTACAAATGTCATTAAAAAATAGCATAATCTATGTGTTGCTCTTTATCATATCCATTACATCTGCCATTCTCGCGAACGTTCATGCGAATCTAGGCAACCTAATAGACGTCTGCATAAAACATGAAAAAATGCTGTACCTCGGACAATTCTAGTCAGTCTTGGCCGAATCGATTAGCCAACGAATCTCTCTTGAAGTACATTTCATAATTCACGCGTTAATTGTAATTCACGGTATTAAGTGTTTACGGCAGTGGATTAAAACAAAATCATAGATATAATTTTAAATCACAGCGAGCATTCGACGATAATAAAGCATCAACAAGTACACAGACGAGGGCAAATTGATAGCAAGTTACGAATGGGTTAGGGATCCATTTCAAAATACTTCAGAAGGGCTCTCAACTGCCGAAAAAGAGATCTTCATAGATTTCACATTCAGTGACGAAATTAAAGGGCAATTTTGTAATAAATCACTCTTTGAATTCTGGATAGAGGTGGATGCTGAACTTTCTGCACTGAAAACAAAAGCATTTCGTATACTATTACCATTTTTAACATCATACCTTTGTGAATCCGGATTTTCTGCAATGGCTACTTTGAAGACAAAATATAGATCTGAGCTAAATATCAAAAAATAACTCTGAGTGTCACTTTCTAATTTTTAGCCTTCCTTTGAAAAACTTTGCTCTGCAAGACAGGCCCATGGAAGTCACTGATAATTATTAAACTTGTTCTTATACTGGCTGAAGTACCCACTCTTAACACGAGTTTATTTTTTTAAAAAATGCTAATACATTATTCTTGATATAATAGCTTAATTGTAAGGAGAGAGTAAAACCAAGTGCATGACAATGTATACAAAAATGTAAAATGATTTATTGAAATGAATAATCATATTTTAAACGGTTTTGAATGAACTGTAATTTTAAGCCTCGCAGAATTCGCATTTAGAATAAATATTAAGTAATAAAAAAAGAATATAAAATTCTAATGAGTAACAATTGTGTTATTTTTTTAATATTTAAAGCGAGAAAGCCCGGGATCAGGTGTGCACTCGATACTAACGTTAATGGTCGCGGGGAGTGATGCACCCCAATTCTTTTTTTTTATAATTATTTTCAATATACATGATAAAAATCACAATTTCAGTGAATAATTTAACTAAGAGAATATATACTTACCTATTTCAAGGAATTTTCTATTTGTCTTTCATAATTTGAGAAAATATCCAATAAAACTGAACTAAATTGTTCCAAATGTGCGTGACCTTAATAAAGGACACAAATCACAGACACTTTTTGCTAACATTACAGGAAAATTATTTGCAAGCAAAACTGTCACATTTTGTTCACGTTATTGTAATTTTGATGTCCTTTGATGATCGACAAATATCCTGTTGAACGTTTACTTGCTTGTGTCTTTTTGACAGGGTGAAGTGCATTTTGCGGTACACTTATGGCTTCATATTTTCTTCATAAAGTTCTTAATGTAGCTATTGAAAATTTTCCTTTCGTTTCATGTTTATTGCTTTTCTCAAATTTACTTTCGCTAACATGATTAATATGCATTATTTCAGCAAGTGTTTCCCTTGTTTGATCAGCTTCAATTTCCTTTCAGAGAGATCACAGATGCCCAATTCTTTTTTTATATTCTGCTCATTTACATTTATAAACCATAATCAGTCGTACATCACAATTAAAACCACTAAGTTATTCATAGGGGAAAATGCAGCATGTTCAAAAAAATATTTTTGAAAAATAGTGGTCGTGCCGGGAACTCGGTCTAAACAAGTCTTAAGATTATAAGAAAACGTTTGCCACTCCCAAATAAGGAGATATGTTATCAATTCATTTTAGCTCCCATTAAGACTGTCATATTAGAGGATTCTCTGTCAAGGTCATTGGTAACAAATACAGTTTTCCCAGAAATAACGATTTTTGTATTATATGTTTCAGTATACACATAAAAAGTAAATCTTGGCTAATTAATCCTTCAAAGTGCTCAATATACTTATCCATGTATCATAAAACTCTTTCACATCGTGAAAAAAAAAAGCGCAACAGAATTATATAATTTACAACTTCCCTAAAAAAAAAGGGATGCAGGTAACCCTACCATAAGTTCGAAAGCAATCAAAAGTAATATTTTAGATTAAAATAAACGTAATAAAAAATCTCCACATCGTAGGATTACAGCAAAGCAAACAAAATATTTTTTTTATTTATTTATAGGGTCAAAGATAGTTAATGAGCGTTCAAAGAAGAATCTTTTATTTTTGATTACCTTTTTTCACCAGATGATATATATAATTCAAATCAGTGTAAATCTATTTTTTAATTATATCAGAAAGTATTTTGTTTTTTTTTTTCATTCCAGTAAATTAATTTTTTTAACCTTTTTTTTTCGATATGCTCGCGCCCCCCCCCCCAGGGGGCGCGCCCCACAGTTTGAGAAACACTGTTCTAATACGTGAAGACATAGCCCATTTAACATTACGGTATATGAGAAAAACCACGAAACACATTTTACACCAGAAAAAATTATTCAACACGGTTAAGAATGGGAAGTATGATAAAACGTGCTGCACTCTAAAGGCTAGTGAAGCCAGAATATCATATAAAATGTTCATTTCTTTTATATCTGAAAAAATGTTCCAAATTTGGGTCATATTCTTTAACATTAACCGAAAATAGCCTTAAATATGTGAGAATTTGCTTAGAGCATGTTTTGTTTACAGAATAGATCACGTGGTACATTTAATGTAAGTATTTTCGTAAATATAATTAACGTATTCAATGTCAATGTGTATCAATGTATCTTGTTGCAGTCTATATTATCTACCGTTTCACTTTTAATCTAATAAAAACATTTAAACAATTGAACATAATATTTTTTGTGCATTGTTTTACTCATTTTTGTTTCACAGAAATATACTTCATAATTAAAAGCGAGAAAAAACTTATTAAAGAATTGCAGCTAAAAGCTTTCTCAACAGCAATTGAGAAAGAATTGGTCATAAGAAATAAATTTGATTTTACTCAAATTCTTATAGGCAAAAGAAAACTACTGCTCTTTACACACATCGCACCCAGAAAACAGGTAAAATATTTGGTAATTGATTCCCTTTAACAAAATATTAAGAAATAACTTAACTCAGAGGCGCGACAACCCATGAGGGCCAAGACCTACTGTGCCCAACTCAGTGTACTCGACCTTGGGTCCTGAGATGCATGAGCAGATGTTGCGGTTAGGTGGTCTCAGTCTGACGTGAAACTTCTAGTGTTGAGTTCCCAAGCATGATTGATTTTTAAGTATCGACTCACTGAAGGAATGAAAAGCTGAGTCAACCTTGCCCGTGGTTTGTTCCTCGGGCCTGTGGCGTGAAAGCGCAATGCACTAAAAACTCAGCCACTGGGCTTCATTAAGAAATATAGAACAATAATAAATCTTGCTGAAGCAATTAAATAACTATGACTGAGATAATTTTAATATAATTAGAAGTGTAAAGATGATTCAAGAAGGATTCGAAATATTTTTCTCTATGGAAACATACAAAATTACTGCACATGATCTTCGCAAAGTTATTTAAATTGTGGTTTAAAGAAAATTTTTCTGAAGAAAATTGAAATTGAGAATTATTACATACGTATATATAACAAGAAACACCTAAAATATAAATCTAACAATAAAATCTAAGCTTTCACGTTAATCTGAGAGTAAACAAGTGTCAAATTTATTTGCATTGCTTATTGGAAGCTTATTGGAGAGCTTTGAAAACATTCCTGATTCGGCTTGAAAATGATTTATCACAAATTAATGAGAAAAGAATTACAGATGCATGTTTAAAAATCAGATGCAATTGAAAATTATGCATTATATAAAATCTGACTCAAGAAAAAGAAGTATAGTACCGTTTAAATATATCTTACTAATGAATAAAAACTAATGATATAACATTTATTTTAATTCAATCGTTGTTTATATTTTATAAGCATTTAAATTAAATGAAAAGGTATTTGAATTACTGAAATGAATTGTATTATCTTTTACATACAATATATAATACAGCTATTTCAGATCTATCCAATCAGATGTATTTCAAACAGATATATCATACAGCCTCAAAATAATTTTGAATAGTTAAAGGGGATATCTTTTCTATCCATAGCTGCTTCAATGCGTTATAATTTAACTTACTCTTTTTTTAACCTTGTTTTCTATATTCTATAGATTGAAATTACTATTTTTTTACTGTTTCTTTTTATTTAATTAATATTTTTTCTTACAGAAATGAAAGTTACTAACTTTTTTATGTACGAAATTATAGCTGCAGATTGCTTAGTAAATAGCTTTTCAATTCCTATATATATTTTTTTGTTCAAAAGGAGTTTTAAATAAAATAGAAAAAGATATATTTAAAAGAGCACTTTTTAAATAAAACAAATAATGCCCTAAACGTGAAGTTTTTTCATCCTTATTATATACTCTGAAACTGCTCTTTGCTGGGAAATTTGAATTAAAAAAGTATAGTGATTTAACATTACACGAAACATATTTTAATAAAAAAGCAGTATGTTTTTGTCTTATCAACTTTGATACTAATGTTTAGAAATTTTATATCCTGCAAAAAATGAAATAAAGAACAGGACGTTTATATAGTGCTAATCGAAAGGTTCTTTTTATTTTGTTCAAAGATCTTAATTTTGTTTCATTTTTAAGTTTTAATTCTTAATACTGTTAAATATTTTTAAAATTATTTCAAAGAACCATATTATATATCGTTACTTTGCATGAAAAGCCTATATATATGTGTGCCATCTTTTGTCATAACTCTTAAAAACCTCTTTTAAAATATTTTTTTAAAAGCTTAAAAAAAAATTAAGAAAAAAAGAAATTCCAGGAGAATGTATTAGCTTAAAGAAAAGTGGGAAAGTTTGTGAGAGAGAGAGAGAGAGAGAGATTCATCATGTCAACACATTTCACATTTTGCAATATAAACGTAACAAAATATTCTATTGTGTTTGTAAAAAGAATACATCACATCAAAGAAAAATGTTTCCGCAACTAATTTCAGAACTTTTAAAACTGCAGTTACAAAAATATCCAGTGGAGTTTCATACGGTTTCCAATGTTTCCCAAACTAAAAGAAACGTAATATAATTAAAGCATTTGAACGCAAGCTGCATTCAAAATTTCCTCTCCCAAAATGAATCTAATTTATAAAACTCCGCTTTAAAAAAGAAAATTAACTATAATTTCTCCCGTTACTTTCAATGGGAAAATGTAATTCATTTTACTTTTGGAAAATGTTACGTTTATTCTGTTTAAAAGCGTCCATTCTCCTGAAAAAAAAACTTTTTCCCGCTTGTATCTTTTCAATTAGCAAAGAGACTTCCTGGAGAATTGGAAGTTGTGAGTCGCTGCAGAAATGAAGCCTTTGTGTATTTTGTTCGGTTTGTCCTTAGATATCGTGGAACTGACGTAAGATGTTCAGGAATTCATCCAACAGTTTTGTCACGCTAGAGAATCATTTATAGTTTTGTTTTAGGTGGATTATTATTACTTTTCATGCCTGAATGTTTTTACAATAGTCTTACCAGAAATTGTTTTGAAAAAATAATGATAGATTAAGCTACGTTTGGAATCAGTATTTGTGTTTAATTATTGTTTTCCACACTATTATTAACCAAATGTTACATAAAAAGCAAATAATATAAGAAAAATAAGTGTGCTAAAACTTGAAGAAAATTTGATATTGGCCTAAATTAAAAAAAAATTAAGTGGGGAGTATCATTAATCCAGTGCTTCTCAAACTTTCAATATCTGCGACCCAATATTCAATTATTTTTTTCATCGTGCCCCCTTGCATACAATAACAATGTATTGATTTCAATAAAACTATACTTTGAAGCTAAATCTGAAATCTACCATACGAATTTAACATCAAGTGCCACGGACGTATATAAACGTCTCACTCAGCCAAAGTGTTAGTTGAACCGGACGTATGTATACGTCTTTTTGTCTGAAGTATGATCTTTTCTGTGCACTGCTATTCATAAAAGTATTCCGAAGGCTTTGGAAAGCAATAAGACCTTGACAGTGTTTGCAAAAGATTTACTTATTTCAGAGGATTTGCTTATATATACCTTTTCTTACCCTCCTTCCACAATAATTCACATACTCACACCTACGTTAAAAACGGAGGCATTGGGGACTAAATTACATATCTCTTATTCGGCACTTAAGGGATTAATGATAAAACGTACACAAATTATCAAGATAAGTGTTAATTTTTGTATATAGTTTTTTATATATGAGAAGCCTAAAGGGTCAATAGTACTTATAAAACTTGCTCTTAACTTTGTATTGCTAAATTAATTATAAAATACATTGTGCAGTATTCATACATTTATAAGTGTATTATATCAATACAAATGTGTATTTTATATTTTATTACGTCAGAATGTACTTTATTTGATAAAGTAAATAATTTTATTAAATAATCTTTTGTTTTTGATTTTTCAATATCGTAAAGTTATCCCTCGTAGAATTATCACGCCCTCCTAAGGGGGCGCGCCCCACAGTTTGAGAAACGCTGCATTAATCGATAAATATTCATTGTTCTATATAACACTCAAGTTTCTTTTGCACAATTTCATCTAAAATATCAATGGTTATCATCCACAGTGGATTAACCATTTTAAAAACAATTCATAGGACTTCAATAAGGGAATTGATTTCCTTTTACATCGAATGAAAACAATACTGTAGTACTTGCATATTATAATCAAATTTGCAGAGAATTCTGAAATCATGCGTTATTATGTGTGTTATCTAGATTTTTTTTTTTTTTAAAAGTCATTATCGTTTTTGTTAACTTCATTTTCTGTATGTTTAAAGAATTTTTTCCCTTCATCCTTTTATTCAGCAGAATTTCAGTGCCACTATAAAAATTTTTAATTAGGAAATTTTTTTTTTAGTTCAATTGAGTATAAACAGCTATGATAGCCTTTCTCAAACTGTGGGGTGAACCCCCTCCTCCTTGGGGGCGTGGAAAACCTACATGGGGTGCGACCATATCGAACAGTTAAAAAAAAAAAGATTCAAAATATTTACTTATGGAAAGAAAGCAAAACAAAACACACACTCTGACATAACAATATATATATATATATATAAATTTATCAGTATAGTGCACAATGTATTTTATAATTAAATCATCGGTACTGAATTAAAAATAAGTTTAATAATTACTTGTGAATCCCGTTGGCTTGTCATATACAAAATTTAATACTTATCTTAATAATTAGTATGGTTAATAATTAAAGACACATTGCAGATTTAGCCTCAACTTACATTATTATTGCATTCAATACATCGTTGTTGTATAGCAGAGGTGGGGGGCGCGATGACAATTATTACAGAAAATTGGATCACATACATTGAAAATTTGAGAAGCACTAAGCTATGAATACTGGATTCCTAATAAGAAAGTAAAGGCATTGAAATACTCGTGTCTCTGGACTGGAATAGTCAGCCATATTTATGATTTTATGAATCCTGTGAATTGTGTTTAGAGGGGTTAATAGAATTTGAGGATAAATAAATAATAATAAAAAAACAATGAAATATACTGAGGAAGTGTCGAATAACATCTTGAATAATAATATTGTGGCATTTACTTGCATTTATCGTCAAGATGGGATGAACGGTATATTTGAATCAATTTATAAAACCAATGCAACGAAGCTTCTCTACGAAGGTTTGATTTTTTAAAAATAAATTATACACATTTAAAACCTTAATTATGCATGTGCACATATGCATATTACATGAACATGATCACAAATCTTCACTCATATCACGCAATGAATATTTACCAAATTTCATCAAAAGATTGCAAACTGCAAAATATATTATAGTTGTATTGTTACATTCACTAGTTTTAAAGACTTAAAGTCTAAATTTATTATTTCTTTTTACAAAATAATATGATGGAAATTTCAGAATATTTAATTGAAATTAGTTTTATTGTTGATTTAAAATTAGGAAAGTATTTCTCCATTTAATAAATTATAAGGTTTTTTTTTTTTTAATTTTTTTTTCAGACAGATTATTAATATAATATATACTTTTTAAAGGATTTGTATTTGGATAAGAAAAAGGAAATAAAAACACATACGCAACAAATACATTGACTTGTAATGAGGATATATATTCTACAGCACTTTATGTTGTAATGGTAAAAATTACTTTTGAGTTTTTTTTTTTTATTATTACTTGCTTAGTTTGAATCAAAATTGCAAGGAGAATATTTTGAAAATGGGTCATTCTATGTTCATTTTTTGTCAAAATATAGTACTTAAATAATTTTTTATTGTAATACTATTCTTAAAACAATTTTACATGTATTTTCTAATCTAAGTGACACTAAACATCATAAATATTATCCATTTATATGCCTTTGCAAATCCACGGTTTCGAACATAATCGGATACCTTAAATAAAATAAAAAATAATACATTAGTGTGGATAGTCTAGAACAAGATCAATCTGGTACGCTTCTATGGAATGACCGATATCAGACATTCCATAAGAGAAGAACAACACTTCATTGCAGAAAGTTCTTGAGTATATTTTCATATCCTAATTTTGATTTCTAATTCATGGAGTTTCTTTGTAGATCGTTATATTACTGGTTAACAATAATTTATTATGATTACTATTAAGATCGTTGAGTTTTATTTTAAGAATTCACCTTTGAGATGAACGAGTGTTCCAGCTATATAATGCTTAATAATAGTTTAAATATATATGTAGTGTTTCCTCCCTTCACCAGGAGGCGCACTGTGCTCCCCTCCGGGAAGAATGTGGTTTTTTTAGTATAGAGCTGTGAGCTTCTAGGCACCGGCGCGTGAGGTCGGTGGCCATTTTGAGTATTACCCGCGTGGGTCACTTAATTTTAAAAATTATTTTTTTTAAGTTCGTAATAAATTGTGTTGTCCTCAAGAATATGTTTGTTGATGAAAGTACAACAACATCACACACGTAGCCACAACATATCACATTGGCGCAGCCGGTAGGATTCGACGCCTGAGCGAGTCAAGACATCAAAAGAAACTACGAGGTAGGCAATCCTTTTGCATCGTTTTGAGCGAATTCAGCAGATTTTTTTTACTAAATTTTCTGGGTTAATTAATTCATTTAATATAATTCTGTCTAATCATGTTTCGTGGAGCTAGAAAGGAAGAATTAATATTAATTGCGGATGAATTGGGGGAGAAAGTAACTCCAGAAATGAAAGTGTTAGATTTAAAAAATTTAATTTTAAATAGCGAAAAGTATAAAACCAATAAAGAGTTTATTGATGACTATTTAGATTCGATTATTGCAGATAGAACATCGAAGGAAGAACAAGCGCGTGCGGATAGAAAATCGAAGGAAGAACAAGCCCGTTTAACGGCAGAATCGCAGCTTGAGTTTGAAAAAATACAACTGGAAAAAGTTAAATTGGAAATAGAATTGGGGAAAATAAATTTAGAAAGGGCAAAATTGGAAAGTCAAAGGGATAGCAATGTGTTGCAGCGTACAAATCCTGAAACAAAGCAAACTTCAATAGAAAATTTTATTGTAAGTGTTCGTATATTGACTCTTCCGATTCCTAAAAAACAAGAAGGGTGGAATTTATTTTTCTCTTCTTTAGAGCGTTCATTTAAAACCAAAAATGTGCCGGGTGAATTTAAGGGAGAAATTCTTTTAAATCTGCTAGGAGAAAAAGCCGAAAATATTTTAATTTATGTAAAAGATGAAGAAATAAGCGACTATGATAAATTAAAAAGTTTAGTTCTAAGAGAATTTGAGCCAACACCTTTAATTTGCTTGCAAAATTTTCAAAAAGCGAAACGAATGCCAAATGAAACGCATGTTCAGTTTGCATCTCGTTTGTTAACCAATTGGGATCAATACTGTAATTTGAGAAATGTAAATGATTTTGATTCTTTAAAGGAGTTAATTGTTAGCGATAAATTATATCAAACGCTAGATAATGAAACTGCCGTTCATATAAATATAAAACAGGAGCAAAATTGGTTCAAACCAATTCAAATGGGAAAAGAGTGTGACATGTTTTATGCTTGTAAAGGAAGATCATTTTCGGAATTTTCACATAGAGCATGTCATAATCAGAATGACTCACGAAAGGATTTTAAATATATCCCTCCTAACTCGAGACGGGAAGTAATAAATCTCAATTCGAAAGAAAATAAAATTAATAACTCAAAACAAAGCGTAAATAAAAAAATAGAATGTTACATTTGCGGCGAAAACCATTTAGCTCGAGACTGTAATAAAAAATATTCTAAATTAAAAAATGAGAAAAAAGAAACTTCTCAAGTGCAATATGTACAACCGAAAGTTGACCTTGAGCCTTTAAAATATGTAACTGTTTATATTAACGGGAAAGCAATAAATTGTGTTTTGGATAGCGGAACCCAGATTTTTATATGTAATTCCGATACCTTTCCAGATACTTGTAATGATGAATTTGGAAAAATTACTTTAAGCTCTGCATTTGGAGAGAATGTAGAAGCAAAACTAATTAAAACCACTATAGCTCTTGATAATAATTCTTTGAATCATCCAATGGATTGCTTGGTAGCGATCACAGGTAAATTAAATGCTGAGGCTTTAATACCTCCTTCTTTATATGAATCTTTGTGTTCAATAAATGACGAAAGTAATAAAAAAGAAAATGAGATTTTTGCCGAATCGGCTGATAGTTCTATTACGTTTTCAAATGATGAAAATGAAGCAGAGTGCGAGAAAGATATATTTTATGTTGAGAGTGACTCAGCTAATATAAATTTTAATTCGGATTACACTAAAATGAAAGAGGAGCAGAATAATTGTGATTCTCTTGAAAAGGTTCGTGCAGAGTTAAAATTAGATAAAGGAAATTTTTTATTAATTGATGGGTTAATTTATCAC